>JAJAQA010000021.1:20914268-21109268 GCA_021464565.1 Rutilus rutilus | reverse complement strand
TAGAACCGCGCTGTGCTTCTCGTCCGGTGTGTGTACACTCATACAGAATGTGTTCGAATTTTAAAGACGTGGCGCTGCGCTTCTCGTCCGGTGTGCGACCACCTCTAAGGTGCTGTTTTCTTTGAAGCCGAAGAACTCTGTTGTTAATACTGGCGAGCTTACTTTTTTCGGGTGTGCGTGTGGACAGAGTGTTTCACTCTAGCTGCGCGGGCGCGGACGAGCGCTGCGTCTAGAAAACGCCAATAGGCCTATCGCCAATACCGGTATATTGTATTGCTCTAAATTAACACGATGTTGATATTTCATGCTTTGAATATCACGATTATCGTCAATACCGGTATATTGCGACACCCCTAATATATATATATATATATATATATATATATATATATATAGCTGCGAGCAGCGATGGAGGGCCAAAGCCGGTGGCACCGCCATCCCCGGTGCCTTTAGGTAACTAACGGGTTGCGGTGCCACCGGCTTGGGCCCGTAATCGCTGCTCGCAGCTATATTTAGGGCCCAAGCCCTGAAAGGGCGAAGGCCCTATTGTTTCCGGTAGGATTATTTATTATTATTATTAGGGCCCAAGCCCTGAAAGGGCGAAGGCCCTATTGTTTTCGTTAGGATTATTATTATTATTATTATTATTATTATTGTTCAAGGGTTCGGGGGCTTTTGGGGCCTTTAACGTGCTCAAAAACTCATGAAACTTTGCACACAGGTCAGAAGCTGCGGCCATTAGGGCCGGGCTGAAGATGGTACCTGGGCGTGGCAGGGGGGCTCGACAGCGCCCCCTTGAATGGGGTCCGAGTGCGGTCCGAAAACTTGGTCCATATACCAAACACTCTTGCATGAATTAATATGAAACTCGGTACACATATAGATCTTATTGGGCTGAACAACTTTCGTGCTCTAAGTTTTACGCCAGCCCAACAGGAAGTCGGCTATTATGGGTTGTTTGGAAAACGCATGCTGTGGAATTTGATGTACTCATCCTAGGAAATTCATCCATTCGCCTCAAAACTCGGTGTGCATGAAGTCAAGACATTGAGGATGATAAATTGCGGACAGATTTTTGATATCTCGAACGGTTTGGCCAAGGCGAGGAAACGAATTTATGGCGAATAATGGGACACAGGAAGTGTATTATAACTTCTGCATACATTGACTGATCTTGATAAAACTTCAGCAGTGTGTTCGTGGTCAGAGGCCGATCACATTGATGTGACTATTGTGAGTCAAAGTTATAGCGCCACCAACTGGCAGCAGGAAGTGTGTCACTTTCAAAATGCTTTGAAATCACCCTCTTATTTTTACCCGATTTGCTTCAAACTTTATGTGTATAATGTAAACACTGGGCAGATGTAGACCTGTGAAAGGATTTTTGATATCTTTAATACTGTTGCCATGGCAAAGCTTCAAACTTTAATATTCTTTTTTGATGCTTTTGAGACTCTTAACATACTTGAAATTGGATGAAACTCGACAGACACATCACATTTATTAGCCCGTAGACATGTGCAAAGTTTCAGAAACGGGCGTGGTGAGGGGCTCAGTAGCGCCACCTTTAGTCATAAATGGGGCGGTTAGTTTTATCAACAGCAACAAAACTTGGTATGTGTATTGTTCTCATCAAGACGGACAACTTTCTAATTGACATTAACCATCTCCGACCAACAGGAAGAGAGATATTTTGGTTTGAATGTGGATTTTCTGAAGAATTTTCTCTCCCTCTCTCTGTGTCTCTGTGTGTGTGAGGGGAGGGGGGATTTGAATATTGCTTTTATATTGTTAATCAAGGTTTCAGGGGCTTTTGGGGTCCTTAACGTGCTCAAAAACTCTTGAAACTTTGCACACAAGTCAGAACCCACGGCCATCAGGGCCGGGCTGAAGCTGGTACCCGGGCGTGGCTGGAGGGCTCAACAGCGCCCCCTTGAACGGGGTTCTAAAACTTGATCCATATATCAAACACGCTCGCATGAATTAATATGAAACTCGGTACACATATAGATCTCATCGGGCCGAACAACTTTACCCCGGTCAAGTTTTACGCCAGCCCAACAGGAAGTCGGCTATTATGGGTTGTTTGGAAAACGCTTGCTGTGGAATGTGAAATACTCCTCCTAGAAAATTCACCGTGTCCCCTTCAAACTCGGTGTGCATGTAGTCAAGACTTTGAGGATGCTAAATTGCGGACGGATTTTTGATATCTCGAACGGTTTGGCTGTGGCGAGGAATCGAATTTATGGCGAGAAAAGAGAAACACGGAAGTGGAATAACTTCTGCATACATTAACTGATCTTGATGAAACTTCAGCAGTGTGTTCGTGGTAAGAGGCCGGTCAGATGGATGTAGCTATTGTGAGTCAAAGTTATAGCGCCACCAACTGGCAGCAGGAAGTGTGTCACTTTCAACATGCTTTTGACAAAAGTGGGGGGGTTACTTTTAACTACAGTAAAGAAAAAATTGTTTCTATATTGTACTCATCAAGCCGGACAACTTTCTAATTTACATTCAATAGCTCTGGCCATCAGGAAGTCAGATATTTTGGTCTGAATGTGAATTTTTTTGCAAAATCAGCCTCTGAATTTTTAGCCACTCCTCTTAAACTATTTATTTTATTCGTACCAAACTTTTTCAACATGATGAAACTACATTAAATATGCTAAATTGTGAATGGATAATAAATATCTCAAACGGTTTTGCTATGGCGAGGGATTAAAGTAAAAATCTTCTAAAAATGTAATTATATACCATTTATTTCTATATAAAAGTATACAAATATCACAACTAAACCCATTTTATTCTGTTTTTGCAATTCAAGAAGAATGAAAAAGTAAAAAACAGGCTATTTAGTGCTATTTGGTTCAACAAAAAAGCAAACATAGGGCTACACTGCCCTCTTGTGTCCAAAAGGACATCAAAATAGTATATAAAACTTTTTACCAGGTAGGCCAATATTGTATTTAAATATACATTTATTAGGTATGTGTCTGAAGATATTTTCCCACCGGTTAATCGACGTGTGACACGAGTGGGTGCTTTTAAATCGCTAATATAATAGTGAAAGAAAAATAATGATAATGTTGCACACACAAATCATACACATGTGGGAAAGAATGATGCTTTTAAACAACACTAAACCGCCATTAGGTGTCGCCAGGCATCCATCTTAATAAGCGAGTCATTGATTCGTTCGTTCAAACGATTCGTTCGAATGAGTCGATCATGATTAAGACAGATGTTTATGGATTGATCATTCAATCTTTGAGTCAACCGATTCGTTAAAAATGCTGAATCGTTCAGTTATGAGAAAACACGTGATGCTGAAACAGAACAAAAACAGTCAACATTGCATCCAAAATGTAAGTGACTTAATTGTAACTGTTTATTAACCTGTTGTATGAAATCTAGGGGTGGGAGAAAAAAATTTATTCTTAGATGCATCGCGATGCGGACGTGGACGATTCTGAATCGATTCACAAATGTAAAAAAATCGATTCTCTAAAAAAATATTTTTTCTAATAACGTAATATTGACGGAAGGCAAAAGGCGCAACTCTAAGCGGACGTGCGTGCAGTCTGTGGCGCGCACATAACAGAGAAGTTTCTTCTGCTCACCAAGGCTGCATTTATTTGATTAAAAATACAAACAAAAACAGTAATATTGTAAAATATTATTCCAATTTAAAACAGCTGCTTTCTATTTTAATATATTTTAAACTGTTATTTATTCCTGTGATCAAAGCTGAGTTTTCAGCATCATTACTTCAGTCGTCACTGTCACATGATCCTTGAGAAATTATTCTTGTATGATGATTGATACTCAAGAAACATTCATTATTATTTTAAATGTCGAAAACAGTTGTGTACAGTCTTTGATGAATAGAAAGTTCAAAAGAACAGCATTTATCTGAAATCTAAAGCTTTTGTAACGTTAAACACTACCGCTCAAAAGTTTGTGGTTAGTAATAATTACAATTTTATTTTTGGGGGAAAGAAATAAAATAAATCAGTACTTTTATTTATGAAGGATGAGTTAAACTGATCAACAGTTACAGTAAAGACATTTATAATGTTAAAAATATATATCTTTGAAATATATGCTGTTCTTTTGAACTTTACATTCATCAAAGCATTTTGAAAAAAAAAATCTGTACACAACTGTTTTCAACATTGAAAATAATAATGAATATTTATTGAGCATCAATCATCATATTAGTATGATTTCTGAAGGATCATGTGACACTGAAGACTGGAGTAATGATGCTGAAAACTCAACTTTGATCACAGAAATGAATTACTATGTAAAATATTTGAAAATTGAAAACAGCTGTTTTAAATTGGAATAATATTTCACAATATTACTGTTTTTGTTTGTATTTTTAATCAATAAATGCAGCCTTGGTGAGCAGAAGAGACTTCTCCTAAAAACATTAAAAATCTTACTGACCCCGAACTTTTGAACAATAATATATATACATACATATATATATATATACGTATGTGTATGTATGTATGTATGTATGTATGTATGTATGTATATATATATATATATATATATATATATATATATATATATATATATATATATATATATATACATATACATATACATATATATGTATGTGTGTGTATGTATGTATGTATATATATATATATATATATATGTATATATATATATATATAAATATAGCTGCGAGCAGCGATGGAGGGCCAAAGCCGGCGGTACCGCAACCCCGGTGCCTTTAGTTACCTAAAGGCACCGGGGTGGCGGTACCGCCGGCTTGGGCCCGTAATCGCTGCTCGCAGCTATATTTATTATTATTATTATTATTATTATTATTTTGTCAACCTTTCGGGCACTTTTGGGGCTCTTAACATGCTCGAAAACTCTTGAAATTTTGCACACACGTCAGAACCCGCGGCCATCAGGGCCGGACTGAAGCTGGTACCCGGGCGTGGCAGGGGGGCTCGACAGCGCCCCCTGGAACGGGATCCGAACACGTGTCCATAAATCAAACACGCTTGCATGTAATAATATGAAACTCGGTACACATATAGATCTCATCGGGCCGAACAACTTTCGTGCTCTAAGTTTTACGCCAGCCAAACAGGAAGTTGGCTATTTAGCGTTGTTTGGAAACGCATGCTGTGGAATTTAATGTACTCCTCCTAGGGAATTCATCGATTCGCCTCCAAACTCGGTGTGCATGAAGTCAAGACATTGAGGATGCTAAATTGCGGACGGATTTTTGATATCTCGAATGGTTTGGCCGTGGCGAGGAAACAAATTTATGGCGAAAAAATGAAACAGGAAGTGTGTTATAACTTCTGCATACATTAACTGATCTTGATGAAACTTCAGCAGTGTGTTTGTTGTAAGAGGCCGATCGCACAGATGTGACTATTGTGAGTCAAAGTTATAGCGCCACCAACAGGCAGCAGGAAGAACATCACTTTCAAAATGCTTTGAAATCACCCTCTTATTTTTACCCGATTTGCTTCAAACTTTATGTGTACAATGTAGACACACGGCAGATGTAAACCTGTGAAAGGATTATTGATATCTTAGATACTGTTGCCGTGGCAACGCATCAAACTTTAATATTCTTTTTTGATGCTTTTGAGACTCTTAACATACTTGAAATTGCATGAAACTCAACAGACACATCACATTTATTAGCCAGTAGACATGTGCAAAGTTTCAGAAACGGGGGTGGTGGAATGGCTCAGTAGCGCCACCTTTAGTCAAAAATGGGGGCTTAGTTTTTCCTAGAATCACAAAACTTGGTATGTGTATTGTTCTCATCAAGACGGACAACTTTCTAATTTACATGAACCATCTCCGACCAACAGGAAGAGAGATATTTTGGTTTGAATGTGGATTTTCTGAAGAATTTTCTCTCCCTCTCTCTGTGTCTGTGTGTGTGTGAGGGGAGGGGGGGATTTGACTATTGCTTTTATATTGTTAATCAAGGTTTCAGGGGCTTTTGGGGTCCTTAACGTGCTCAAAAACTCTTGAAACTTTGCACACAGGTCAGAACCCACGGCCATCAGGGCCGGGCTGAAGCTGGTACCCGGGCGTGGCTGGGGGGCTCAACAGCGCCCCCTTGAACGGGGTTCTAAAACTTGATCCATATATCAAACACGCTCGCATGAATTAATATGAAACTCGGTACACATATAGATCTCATCGGGCCGAACAACTTTACCCCCGTCAAGTTTTACGCCAGCCCAACAGGAAGTCGGCTATTATGGGTTGTTTGGAAAACGCTTGCTGTGGAATGTGAAATACTCCTCCTAGAAAATTCACCGTGTTCCCTTCAAACTCGGTGTGCATGTAGTCAAGACTTTGAGGATGCTAAATTGCGGACGGATTTTTGATATCTCGAACGGTTTGGCTGTGGCGAGGAATCGAATTTATGGCGAGAAAAGAGAAACACGGAAGTGGAATAACTTCTGCATACATTAACTGATCTTGATGAAACTTCAGCAGTGTGTTCGTGGTAAGAGGCCGATCAGATGGATGTAGCTATTGTGAGTCAAAGTTATAGCGCCACCAACTGGCAGCAGGAAGTGTGTCACTTTCAACATGCTTTTGACAAAAGTGGGGGGGTTACTTTTAACTACAGTAAAGAAAAAATAGTTTCTATATTGTTCTCATCAAGCCGGACAACTTTCTAATTTACATTCAATAGCTCTGGCCATCAGGAAGTCAGATATTTTGGTCTGAATGTGAATTTTTTTGCAAAATCAGCCTCTGAATTTTTAGCCACTCCTCTTAAACTATTTATTTTATTCGTACCAAACTTTTTCAACATGATGAAACTACATTAAATATGCTAAATTGTGAATGGATAATAAATATCTCAAACGGTTTTGCTATGGCGAGGGATTAAAGTAAAAATCTTCTAAAAATGTAATTATATACCATTTATTTCTATATAAAAGTATACAAATATCACAACTAAACCCATTTTATTCTGTTTTTGCAATTCAAGAAGAATGAAAAAGTTAAAAACAGGCTATTTAGTGCTATTTGGTTCAACAAAAAAGCAAACATAGGGCTATACTGCCCTCTTGTGTCCAAAAGGACATCAAAATAGTATATAAAACTTTTTACCAGGTAGGCCAATATTGTATTTAAATATACATTTATTAGGTATGTGTCTGAGGATATTTTCCCACCGGTTAATCGACGTGTGACACGAGTGGGTGCTTTTAAATCGCTAATATAATAGTGAAAGAAAAATAATGATAATGTTGCACACACAAATCACACACATGTGGGAAAGAATGATGCTTTTAAACAACACTAAACCGCCATTAGGTGTCGCCAGGCATCCATCTTAATAAGAGAGTCATTGATTCATTCGTTCAAACGATTCGTTCGAATGAGTCGATCATGATTAAGACAGATGTTTATGGATTGATCATTCAATCTTTGAGTCAACCGATTCGTTAAAAATGCTGAATCGTTCAGTTATGAGAAAACACGTGATGCGTGATGGTTCTGCCGTGATCTTTGTTTAACTATTTCGCTGCTGAAACAGAACAAAAACAGTCAACATTGCATCTAAAATGTAAGTGACTTAATTGTAACTGTTTATTAACCTGTTGTATGAAATCTAGGGGTGGGAGAAAAAATTGATTCTTAGATGCATCGCGATGCGGACGTGGACGATTCTGAATCGATTCACAAATGTCAAAAAATCGATTCTCTAAAAAAATATTTTTCTAATAACGTAATATTGACGGAAGGCAAAAGGCGGAACTCTAAGCAGACGTGCGTGCAGTCTGTGGCGCGCACATAACAGAGAAGTTTCTTCTGCTCACCAAGGCTGCATTTATTTGATTAAAAATACAAACAAAAACAGTAATATTGTAAAATAGTATTCCAATTTAAAACAGCTGCTTTCTATTTTAATATATTTTAAACTGTTATTTATTCCTGTGATCAAAGCTGAGTTTTCAGCATCATTACTCCAGTCGTCACTGTCACATGATCCTTCAGAAATTATTCTAATATGATGATTGATGCTCAAGAAACATTCATTATTATTTTAAATGTCGAAAACAGTTGTGTACAGTCTTTGATGAATAGAAAGTTCAAAAGAACAGCATTTATCTGAAATCTAAAGCTTTTGTAACATTAAACACTACCGTTCAGAAGTTTGGGGTCAGTAATAATTTTAATTAAATTTTTTGGGGAAAGAAATAAAATAAATCAATACTTTTATTCATCGAGAATGAGTTACACTGATCAAAAGTTACAGTACAGACATGTATAATGTTAAAAAAAATTATATTTGAAATAAATGCTGTTCTTTTGAACTTTACATTCATCAACGCATTTTGAAAAAAAATCTGTACACAACTGTTTTCAACATTGAAAATAATAATTAATATTTATTGACCATCAATCATCATATTAGAATGGTTTCTGAAGGATCATGTGACACTGAAGACGGGAGTAATGATGCTGAAAACTCAGCTTTGATCACATAAATTAATTACAGTGTAAAATATTTTAAAATAGAAAACAGCTGTTTTAAATTGGAATAATATTTCACAATATTACTGTTTTTGTTTGTTTTTTAATCAAATAAATGCAGCCTTGGTGAGCAGAAGAGACTTCTCCTAAAAACATTAAAAATCTTCCTGACCCCAAACTTTTGAACGGTATATATATATATATATATATATATATATATATATATACACATATATATAAATACATATATATATATATATATGTTTGTTTAATATATATATATATATAAATATAGCTGCGAGCAGCGATGGAGGGCCAAAGCCGGCGGTACCGCCACCCCGGTGCCTTTAGGTAACTAAAGGCACCGGGGTTGCGGTGCCACCGGCTTGGGCCCGTAATCGCTGCTCGCAGCTATATTTATATTTTATTATTATTATTATTATTTTGTCAACCTTTTGGGCACTTTTGGGGCCCTTAACATGCTCAAAAACTCTTGAAATTTTGCACACACATCAGAACCTGCGGCCATCAGGGCCGGACTGAAGCTGGTACCCGGGCGTGGCACGGGGGCTCGACAGCGCCCCCTGGAATGGTGTCCGAAAACTTGGTCTATAAATCAAACACGCTTGCATATAATAATATGAAACTCAGTACACATATAGATCTCATCGGGCCGAACAACTTTCGTGCTCTAAGTTTTACACCAGCCCAACAGGAAGTCAACTATTATGGGTTGTTTGAAAAACGCATCCTCTGGAATTTGAAATACTCCTCCCAGAATATTCGTCCAATCACAACCAAACTCGGTGTGCATGAAGTCAAGACATTGAGGATGCTAAATTGCGGACGGATTTTTGATATCTCGAACGGTTTGGCTGTGGCGAGGAAACGAATTTATGGCGAATAATGGTACACAGGAAGTGTGTTATAACTTCTGCATACATTAACTGATCTTGATGAAACTTTCGCAGTGTGTTTGTTGTAAGAGGCCGATCACAAGGATGTGACTATTGTGAGTCAAAGTTATAGCGCCACCAACTGGCAGCAGGAAGTGTGTCCCTTTCAAAATGCTTTGAAGTCACCCTCTTAATTTTACCCGATTTGCTTCAAACTTTATGTGTATAATGTAAACACACGGCAGATGTAGACCTGTGAAAGGATTATTGATATCTTAGATACTGTTGCCGTGGCAACGCATCAAATTTTAATATTCTTTTCGGATGCGTTTGAGACTCTTAACATGCTTGAAATTGGATGAAACTCGACAGACACATAACACTTATTAGCCAGTAGACATGTGAAAAGTTTCAGAAACGGGCGTGGCAGGGGGGCTCAACAGCGCCCTCTTGAACAGGGTCTGAAAACTTGGTCCATATATCAAATACGCTTGCATGAATTAATATGAAACTTGGTACACATATAGATTTCATGGGGCCGAACAACTTTCCCTCTGTCAAGTTTCACGCCAGCCCAACAGGAAGTCGGCTATTATGGGTTGTTTGGAAAACGCTTGCTGTGGAATGTGATGTACTCCTCCTAGAGAATTCATTCAATCACCTCCAAACTCAGTCAGCATGAAGTCAAGACATTGAGGATGCTAAATTGCGAACAGATTTTTGATATCTCGAACGGTTTGGCTGTGGCGAGGAATCGAATTTATGGCGAGAAAAGAGAAACACGAAGTGGAATAACTTCTGCATACATTAACTGATCTTGATGAAACTTCAGCAGTGTGTTCGTGGTAAGAGGCCGATCAGATCGATGTAGCTATTGTGAGTCAAAGTTATAGCGCCACCAACTGGCAGCAGGAAGTGTGTCACTTTCAACATGCTTTTGACAAAAGTGGGGGGGTTAGTTTTAACTACAGTAAAGAAAAAATAGTTTGTATATTGTTCTCATCAAGCCGGACAACTTTCTAATTTACATTCAATAGCTCTGGCCATCAGGAAGTCAGATATTTTGGTCTGAATGTGATTTTTTTTGCTAAATCAGCCTCTGAATTTTTAGCCACTCCTCTTAAACTATTTATTTTATTCGTACCAAACTTTTTCAACATGATGAAACTACATTAAATATGCTAAATTGTGAATGGATAATAAATATCTTGAACGGTTTTGCTATGGCGAGGGATTAAAGTAATGTCCAAAAAGGAAACACTAAAAATCTTCTAAAAATGTAATTATATACCATTTATTTCTATATAAAAGAATGCAAATATCACAACTAAACCCATTTTATTCTGTTTTTGCAATTCAAGAAGAATGAAAAAGTTAAAACAGGCTATTTAGTGCTATTTGGTTCAACAAAAAAGCAAACATAGGGCTATACTGCCCTCTTGTGTCCAAAAGGACATCAAAATAGTATATAAAACTTTTTACCAGGTAGGCCAATATTGTATTTAAATATACATTTATTAGGTATGTGTCTGAGGATATTTTCCCACCGGTTAATCGACGTGTGACACGAGTGGGTGCTTTTAAATCGCTAATATAATAGTGAAAGAAAAATAATGATAATGTTGCACACACAAATCACACACATGTGGGAAAGAATAAACAACACTAAACCGCCATTAGGTGTCGCCAGGCATCCATCTTAATAAGCGAGTCATTGATTCATTCGTTCAAACGATTCGTTCGAATGAGTCGATCATGATTAAGACAGATGTTTATGGATTGATCATTCAATCTTTGAGTCAACCGATTCGTTAAAAATGCTGAATCGTTCAGTTATGAGAAAACACGTGATAAGTGATGGTTCTGCCGTGATCTTTGTTGAACTATTTTCGCTGCTGAAACAGAACAAAAACAGTCAACATTGCATCTAAAATGTAAGTGACTTAATTGTAACTGTTTATTTGTATGAAATCTAGGGGTGGGAGAAAAAAATTATTCTTAGATGCATCGCGATGCGGACGTGGACGATTCTGAATCGATTCACAAATGTCAAAAAATCGATTCTCTAAAAAAATATTTTTCTAATAACGTAATATTGACGGAAGGCAAAAGGCGGAACTCTAAGCGGACGTGCGTGCAGTCTGTGGCGCGCACATAACAGAGAAGTTTCTTCTGCTCACCAAGGCTGCATATATTTGATTAAAAATACAAACAAAAAAGTAATATTGTAAAATATTATTCCAATTTAAAACAGCTGCTTTCTATTTTAATATATTTTAAACTGTTATTTATTCCTGTGATCAAAGCTGAGTTTTCAGCATCATTACTCCAGTCGTCACTGTCACATGATCCTTCAGAAATTATTCTAATATGATGATTGATACTCAAGAAACATTCATTATTATTTTAAATGTCGAAAACAGTTGTGTACAGTCTTTGATGAATAGAAAGTTCAAAAGAACAGCATTTATCTGAAATCTAAAGCTTTTGTAACGTTAAACACTACCGCTCAAAAGTTTTGGGTTAGTAATAATTAAAATGTTATTTTTGGGGTAAATAAATAAAATAAATCAGTACTTTTATTTATGAAGGATGTGATCAACAGTTACAGTAAAGACATTTATAATGTTAAAAAAATATATATTTGAAATATATGCTGTTCTTTTGAACTAACATTCATCAAAGCATTTTGAAAAAAAAAATCTGTACACAACTGTTTTCAACATTGAAAATAATAATGAATATTTATTGAGCATCAATCATCATATTAGTATGATTTCTGAAGGATCATGTGACACTGAAGACTGGAGTAATGATGCTGAAAACTCAACTTTGATCACAGAAATGAATTACTATGTAAAATATTTAAAAATTGAAAACAGCTGTTTTAAATTGGAATAATATTTCACAATATTACTGTTTTTGTTTGTATTTTTAATCAATAAATGCAGCCTTGGTGAGCAGAAGAGACTTCTCCTAAAAACATTAAAAATCTTACTGACCCCAAACTTTTGAACAATAATATATATATATATATATATATATATATATATATATATATATATATATATATATATATATATATATATATATATATATACATATACATATATATGTATGTGTGTGTATGTATGTATATGTATATATATATATATATATATATATATATATATATATATATATATATATATATATATATATATATAAATATAAATATAGCTGCGAGCAGCGATGGAGGGCCCAAGCCGGCGGTACCGCCACCCCGGTGCCTTTAGGTAACTAAAGGCACCGGGGTTGCGGTGCCACCGGCTTGGGCCCGTAATCGCTGCTCGCAGCTATATTTATATATATATATATATATATATATATATACAGACATACATACATACACACACATACATATATATGTATATATATATATATATATATATATATATATATATATATATTTTATTATTATTTTTTTATCAACCTTTCGGGCACTTTTGGGGCCCTTAACGTGCTCGAAAACTCTTGAAACTTTGCACACGGGTCAGAACCCGCGGCCATTAGGGCCGGGATGAAGCTGGGACACGGGCGTGGCAGGGAGGCTCGACAGCGCCCCCTGGAACGGGGTCCGAAAACTGGGTCCATAAATCAAACACGCTTGCATGTAATAATATGAAACTTGGTACACATATAGATCTCATCGGGCCAAACAACTTTCGTACTTTTACTTTTTACGCCAGCCCAACAGGAAGTCGGCTATTATGGGTTGTTTGGAAACGCATGCTGTGGAATTTAATGTACTCCTCCTAGGGAATTCATCCATTCGCCTCCAAACTCAGTCAGCATGAAGTCAAGACATTGAGGATGCTAAATTGCGGACGGATTTTTGATATCTCGAACGGTTTGGCTGTGGCGAGGACACGAATTTATGGCGAATAATGGAAACAGGAAGTGTGTTATAACTTCTGCATACATTAACTGATCTTGATTAAACTTCAGCAGTGTGTTCGTTGTAAGAGGCTGATCACATGGATGTGACTATTGTGAGTCAAAGTTATAGCGCCACCAACTGGCAGCAGGAAGTGTGTCCCTTTCAAAATGCTTTGAAATCACCCTCTTATTTTTACCCGATTTGCTTCAAACTTTATGTGTATAATGTAAACACACGGCAGATGTAGACCTGTGAAAGGATTTTTGATATCTTTAATACTGTTGCCATGGCAACGCTTCAAACTTTAATATTCTTTTTTGATGCTTTTGAGACTCTTAACATACTTGAAATTGGATGAAACTCGACAGACACATCACATTTATTAGCCCGTAGACATGTGCAAAGTTTCAGAAACGGGCGTGGTGAGGGGCTCAGTAGCGCCACCTTTAGTCATAAGTGGGGGGGTTAGTTTTATCAACAGCAACAAAACTTGGTATGTGTATTGTTCTCATCAAGACGGACAACTTTCTAATTTACATGAACTATCTCTGACCAACAGGAAGAGAGATATTTTGGTTTGAATGTGGATTTTCTGAAGAATTTTCTCTCCCTCTCTCTGTGTCTCTGTGTGTGTGAGGGGAGGGGGGGATTTGACTATTGCTTTTATATTGTTAATCAAGGTTTCAGGGGCTTTTGGGGTCCTTAACGTGCTCAAAAACTCTTGAAACTTTGCACACAAGTCAGAACCCCCTGCCATCAGGGACGGGCTGAAGCTGGTACCCGGGCGTGGCAGGGGGGCTCAACAGCGCCCCCTTGAACGGGGTCCCAAAACTTGGTCCATAGATCAAACACGCTTGCATGAATTAATATGAAACTCGGTACACATATAGATCTCATCGGGCCGAACAACTTTCCCCCGGTCAAGTTTTACGCCAGCCCAACAGGAAGTCGGCTATTATTGGTTGTTTGGAAAACGCTTCCTGTGGAATGCGAAGTACTCCTCCTAGAAAATTCACCGTGTCCCCTCCAAACTCGGTGTGCATGTAGTCAAGACTTTGAGGATGCTAAATTGCGGACGGATTTTTGATATCTCGAACGGTTTGGCCGTGGCGAGGAATCGAATTTATGGCGAGAAAAGAGAAACACGAAGTGGAATAACTTCTGCATACATTAACTGATCTTGATGAAACTTCAGCAGTGTGTTCGTGGTAAGAGGCCGATCAGATGGATGTAACTATTGTGATTCAAAGTTATAGCGCCACCAACTGGCAGCAGGAAGTGTGTCACTTTCAACATGTTTTTGACAAAAGTGGGGGGGTTAGTTTTAACTCCAGTAAAAAAAACTCAGTTCATATATTGATCTCATCGACCCGGACAACTTTCTAATTTAAAGTCATTAGCTCTGACCATCAGGAAGTCAGATATTTTGGTCTGAATGTGGATTTTTTTGCTAAATCAGCCTCTGAATTTTTAGCCACCTTTATCTAAGTGGTTATTTTATTCCCACCAAACTTTTTCAACATGATAAAAATATATTAATGATGCTAAATTGTGAACGGATAATAAATATCTCAAACGGTTTTGCTATGGCGAGGGATTAAAGTAATGTCAAAAAAGTAAACACTAAAAGGCTCATATATTCTAAAAATGTAATTATACACCATTTATTACTACATAGAAGTATACAAATATCAGAACTTAACTCATTTTATTCTTTTTTTTTTCAATTTAAGAATGAAGTTTAAGTTTAAAAACTGCCAGAATGGTTGTTTAGTCTAAACAATAAATAAATAAAGTCAAACATAGTGCTATACTGCCCTCTTGTGTTCAAAATCAGGTAGGCCTATTATATCTATATAAAAATATACTAGGTATGTGACGGTGATAATATTTTACCACCGGTTAACTGACGTGTGACACTGCTGGGGGCTTTTTAATCGCTAACTTAAAAACGAAAGTAAAATATGTTCGTCCGCACGGACATTGATAATGGTGCGGAGCAGAGCGAGCGTTTTCAATAAATTCCTATGGAAGGAGGAATGACCTAAGAAACGTTGACTCTGTTCTGCTCGTTCCTCGCTGAGGACGCGCACCATTATGAATGCCTGTGCAGCCGTGAGCATTTTAGTTTCATTTTCGGGGCGGATTGCTTGAATGTATTTAAAAAAAGCACAATGTTGTGTTTTATTGCTACTGTACAAAAATATAAGTTAACACTTTGCAGTTTGAATGATGTTCTGAACAAAATGACAGAGTATGTTTTTATGTGTCCACTGTTCAATCGCGCCCTCGTTTTAGTGATTCCCAAGTTATTTTTTCATTTAAGTTTTTTTCATTGTTCTAATCAGGTCAGGCAAGTAAAATTATCTGTCTTATCCCTTACATTTTTATATAATTATATAAATATATAATACACTACTGTTCAAAAATTTGGCGTCAGTAAGATTTTTAAGCTAAGTTTCTTCTGCTCACCAAGGCTGCATTTGTTTGATTAAAAATACAAACAAAAACAGTAATATTGTAAAATAGTATTCCAATTTAAAACAGCTGCTTTCTATTTTAATATATTTTAAACTGTTATTTATTCCTGTGATCAAAGCTGAGTTTTCAGCATCATTATTCCAGTCGTCACTGTCACATGATCCTTCAGAAATTATTCTAATATGATGATTGATGCTCAAGAAACATTCATTATTATTTTAAATGTCGAAAACAGTTATGTACAGTCTTTGATGAATAGAAAGTTCAAAAGAACAGCATTTATCTGAAATCTAAAGCTTTTGTAACATTAAACACTACCGTTCAGAAGTTTGGGGTCAGTAATAATTTTAATTTTATTTTTGGGGGAAAGAAATAAATAAATCAATACTTTTATTCATCGAGAATGAGTTAAACTGATAAAAAGTTACAGTACAGACATTTATAATGTTAAAAAAAATTATATTTGAAATAAATGCTGTTCTTTTGAACTTTACATTCATCAACGCATTTTGAAAAAAAATCTGTACACAACTGTTTTCAACATTGAAAATAATAATTAATATTTATTGACCATCAATCATCATATTAGAATGGTTTCTGAAGGATCATGTGACACTGAAGACGGGAGTAATGATGCTGAAAACTCAGCTTTGATCACATAAATTAATTACAGTGTAAAATATTTTAAAATAGAAAACAGCTGTTTTAAATTGGAATAATATTTCACAATATTACTGTTTTTGTTTGTATTTTTAATCAAATAAATGCAGCCTTGGTGAGCAGAAGAGACTTCTCCTAAAAAATTTTTTGTATAATATATATATATATATATATATATATATATATATATATATATATATATATATATATATATATAAATATAGCTGCGAGCAGCGATGGAGGGCCAAAGCCGGCGGTACCGCCACCCCGGTGCCTTTAGGTACCTAAAGGCACCGGGGTTGCGGTGCCACCGGCTTGGGCCCGTAATCGCTGCTCGCAGCTATATTTATTATTATTTTGTCAACCTTTCGGGCACTTTTGGGGCTCTTAACATGCTCGAAAACTCTTGCAATTTTGCACACACGTCAGAACCCGCGGCCATCAGGTCCGGACTGAAGCTGGTACCCGGGCGTGGCAGGGGGGCTCGACAGCGCCCCCTGGAACGGGATCCGAACACGTGTCCATAAATCAAACACGCTTGCATGTAATAATATGAAACTCGGTACACATATAGATCTCATCGGGCCGAACAACTTTCGTGCTCTAAGTTTTACGCCAGCCAAACAGGAAGTTGGCTATTTAGCGTTGTTTGGAAACGCATGCTGTGGAATTTAATGTACTCCTCCTAGGGAATTCATCGATTCGCCTTCAAACTCGGTGTGCATGAAGTTAAGACATTGAGGATGCTAAATTGCGGACGGATTTTTGATATCTCGAACGGTTTGGCAGTGGCGAGGAAACAAATTTATGGCGAAAAAATGAAACAGGAAGTGTGTTATAACTTCTGCATACATTAACTGATCTTGATGAAACTTCAGCAGTGTGTTCGTGGTAAGAGGCCGATCACATGGATGTGACTATTGTGAGTCAAAGTTATAGCGCCACCAACTGGCAGCAGGAATATGTCACTTTCAAAATGCTTTGAAATCAGTGTCTTATTTTTACCCGATTTGCTTCAAACTTTATGTGTACAATGTAGACACACGGCAGATGTAAACCTGTGAAAGGATTATTGATATCTTAGATACTGTTACCGTGGCAACGCATCAAACTTTAATATTCTTTTTTGATGCTTTTGAGACTCTTAACATACTTGAAATTGCATGAAACTCAACAGACACATCACATTTTTTTAGCCAGTAGACATGTGCAAAGTTTCAGAAACGGGCGTGGTGGAATGGCTCAGTAGCGCCACCTTTAGTCAAAAATGGGGGCTTAGTTTTTCCTAGAATCACAAAACTTGGTATGTGTATTGTTCTCATCAAGACGGACAACTTTCTAATTTACATGAACCATCTCCGACCAACAGGAAGAGAGATATTTTGGTTTGAATGTGGATTTTCTGAAGAATTTTCTCTCCCTCTCTCTGTGTCTGTGTGTGTGTGAGGGGAGGGGGGGATTTGACTCTTGCTTTTATATTGTTAATCAAGGTTTCAGGGGCTTTTGGGGTCCTTAACGTGCTCAAAAACTCTTGAAACTTTGCACACAGGTCAAAACCCACGGCCATCAGGGCCGGGCTGAAGCTGGTACCCGGGCGTGGCTGGGGGGCTCAACAGCGCCCCCTTGAACGGGGTTCTAAAACTTGATCCATATATCAAACACGCTCGCATGAATTAATATGAAACTCGGTACACATATAGATCTCATCGGGCCGAACAACTTTACCCCGGTCAAGTTTTACGCCAGCCCAACAGGAAGTCGGCTATTATGGGTTGTTTGGAAAACGCTTGCTGTGGAATGTGAAATACTCCTCCTAGAAAATTCACCGTGTCCCCTTCAAACTCGGTGTGCATGTAGTCAAGACTTTGAGGATGCTAAATTGCGGACGGATTTTTGATATCTCGAACGGTTTGGCTGTGGCGAGGAATCGAATTTATGGCGAGAAAAGAGAAACACGGAAGTGGAATAACTTCTGCATACATTAACTGATCTTGATGAAACTTCAGCAGTGTGTTCGTGGTAAGAGGCCGATCAGATGGATGTAGCTATTGTGAGTCAAAGTTATAGCGCCACCAACTGGCAGCAGGAAGTGTGTCACTTTCAACATGCTTTAGACAAAAGTGGGGGGGTTAGTTTTAACTACAGTAAAGAAAAAATAGTTTTTATATTGTTCTCATCAAGCCGGACAACTTTCTAATTTACATTCAATAGCTCTGGCCATCAGGAAGTCAGATATTTTGGTCTGAATGTGATTTTTTTTGCAAAATCAGCCTCTGAATTTTTAGCCACTCCTCTTAAACTATTTATTTTATTCGTACCAAACTTTTTCAACATGATGAAACTACATTAAATATGCTAAGTTGTGAATGGATAATAAATATCTCAAACGGTTTTGCTATGGCGAGGGATTAATGTCCAAAAAGGAAACACTAAAAATCTTCTAAAAATGTAATTATATACCATTTATTTCTATATAAAAGTATACAAATATCACAACTAAAACCATATTATTCTGTTTTTGCAATTCAAGAAGAATGAAAAAGTTAAAAACAGGCTATTTAGTGCTATTTGGTTCAACAAAAAAGCAAACATAGGGCTATACTGCCCTCTTGTGTCCAAAAGGACATCAAAATAGTATATAAAACTTTTTACCAGGTAGGCCAATATTGTATTTAAATATACATTTATTAGGTATGTGTCTGAGGATATTTTCCCACCGGTTAATCGACGTGTGACACGAGTGGGTGCTTTTAAATCGCTAATATAAAAGTGAAAGTAAAAAAACGGACGTCCGCACGGACATTGATAATGGTGCACGTTGGAAAGAATGATACTTTTAAACATAACACTAAACCGCCATTAGGTGTCGCCAGGCGACCATCTTAATGAGCGAGTCATTGATTCATTCGTTCAAATGATTCGTTCCAATGACTGAGTCATTCATGATTGAGACAGATGTTTATGGATTGACCATTGAATCTTTGAGTCAAGTGATTCGTTTCAAAATGCTGAATCATTCAGTAATGAGAAAACAAGTTGCTGTGATCTTTGTTTAACTATTTTTGCTGCTGAAACAGAACAAAAACAGTCAATATTGCATCTAAAATGTAAGTGACTTAATTGTAACTGTTTATTAACCTGTTGTATGAAATCAATGTCACAGTTTCAATCGTGATTGTATTCAGGAAATAGTTGCCTACTCGTCAAGTGAGGTTGCTTAACTCTATCATATGTTATAAAATATATAAAAACTCCATATTTGTCATTTTTATAGTCAGTATGTTGTTAACTGGGTTGCTTTTTTGTGTGCTGCGCTCATTTGTTTACAATTCTCCTGGAGAAGCAGCATGAGCCTCAGCAGTGCAACCTTGTTACCATTGATCAGTAATACATTTATTATTAACTGATGATTGCAACTTAAAATGAATGTAATGAAATTAGAATAATCTCTCGTTTTAGTGATTCCCAAGTTATTTTTTTGTTATTGACGTTCTAATCAGGCTATACTCTGGTCGGGCAAGTAAAATTCTCTTTCAGGTAGGCCTATTGTATTTATATATAAATATATTAGGGATGTGACTGTGATAACATTTTCCCACCGGTTAATCGACGTGTGACACCACTGAGCGCTTTTAAATCGCTAACTATAGTATACTATATACTAGTAAAATACAGACGTCCGCACAGACATTGATAATGGTGCGGAGTAGAGCGAGCATTTTCAATTTATTCCTATGGATGTAGGAATTAACTAAAACATTTTATTTATGTTTTTGTGTCCACTGTTCAACCGCAACCGCGTCACACACACACACACATTCCAGAATTGCAATCTTGACATCGCAGCCTGTTCATTATAGCCCTAATACAATATAATAATAAAAATAGTCAACCTAACATAAACGAATTACACTGCTCTGTTTAAATAGTCAGTAGTACAATCTGTACCATTCACAGTAAGCAGAGCTCCACTGTGATGTTTCCAAGAACATTTTTGCGCGTGTGAAGAGGATGATTTTTTCCATCGATATTGGAACACGAGTGAAGTACAAAGCCTATAATAAAGAATAGTTTAGCATCCAAATACATCGCAAATATTGAAACATTTTGATTCTAATGAGAGGGTTACGTGAGACCAACACTGCTTACTTTCGTTTTTATTTTTACATTAAATTTAAAGGATTTGTTGTGGAATATTTTGGGTGTATCATAAAATCAGAATAAGGTAAGACAAGTAAAATTTTCTGTCTTATATTTATATATATATATATACGTATATATATAAGTATATATATATATATATATATATATATATATATGTGTGTGTGTGTGGGTGTGTGTGTGTGTGTGTGTATATATATAGATATTTATATACATATATATATATATATATATATATGTATATATATAGATATTTATATACCTATATATATATGTGTGTGTGTGTGTGTGTGTGTGTGTGTGTGTATATATATATATATATATATATATATATAGCTGCGAGCAGCGATGGAGGGCCAAAGCCGGTGGCACCGCCATCCCCGGTGCCTTTAGGTAACTAAAGGCACCGGGGTGGCGGTGCCACCGGCTTGGGCCCGCAATCGCTGCTCGCAGCTATATTTGTTTATTATTATTATTTTTTTTTTCTACTTCTCGGGCACTTTTGGGGCCCTTAACATGCTCGAAAACTCTTGAAACTTTGCACACAGGTCAGAACCCGCGGCCATCAGGGCCGGGCTGAAGCTGGTACCCGGGCGTGGCAGGGGGGCTCATCAGCGCCCCCTGGAACGGGGTCCGAAAACTTGGTCCATAAATCAAACACGCTTGCATGTAATAATATGAAACTCGGTACACATATAGATCTCATTGGGCCGAACAACTTTCGTGCTCTAAGTTTTATGCCAGCCCAACAGGAAGTCGGCTATTAAGGGTTGTTTGGAAACGCATGGTCTGGTATTTGAAACACTTCTCCTAGGGAATTCACCCGATCGCCACCAAACTCGGTGGGAATGAAGTCATGACATTGAGGATGCTAAATTGCGGACGGATTTTTGATATCTCGAACGGTTTGGCCGTGGCGATGAAACTAATTTATAGCGAGAAAAGATAAACAGGAAGTGTGTTATAACTTCTGCATACATTAACTGATCTTGATGAAACTTCCGCAGTGTGTTCGTTGTAAGAGGCCGATCACATGGATGTGACTATTGTGAGTCAAAGTTATAGCGCCACCAACTGGCAGCAGGAAGTGTGTCACTTTCAAAATGCTTTGAAATCACCCTCTTATTTTTACCCGATTTGCTTCAAACTTTATGTGTATAATGTAGACATACGGCAGATGTAGACCTGTGAAAGGTTTATTGATATCTTAAATACTGTTGCCGTGGCAACGCATCAAACTTTTATATTCTTTTCAGATGCTTTTGAGACTCTTAACATACTTGAAATTGGATGAAACTCGACAGACACATCACATTTATTAGCCGGTAGACATGTGCAAAGTTTCAGAAACGGGCGTGGTGAGGGGCTCAGTAGCGCCACCTTTAGTCAAAAATGGGGGCTTAGTTTTAAGTAGAGTCACAAAAATCGTTATGTATATTGTTCTCATCAAGCCGGACAACTTTCTAATTTATAGTCATAAGCTGTGACCAACAGGAAGTGAGATATTTTGGTTTGAATGTGATTTTTTGTAGAATTCTCTCCCTCTCTCTCTCTGCCTCTGCGTCTCTGTGTGTGTGAGGGGTGGGGGGATTTGTCTTTTGAGTGAGATTTGTTTAAAATTCCTGTTTTTCAAGGTTTCAGGGGCTTTTGGGGCCTTTAACGTGCTCGAAAACTCTTGAAACTTTGCACACAGGTCAGAACCCGCGGCCATCAGGGCCGGGCTGAAGCTGGTACCCGGGCGTGGCAGGGGGGCTCAACAGCGCCCCCTGGAATGGGATCCGAACACTTGTCCATAAATCAAACACACTTGCATGTAATGATATGAAACTCGGTACACATATAGATCACATCGGGCTGAACAACTTTCGTGCTCTAAGTTTTACGCCAGCCCAACAGGAAGTCGGCAATTATGGGTTGTTTGGAGAACGCTTGCTGTGGAATGCGAAGTACTCCTCCTAGAGAATTCATCCAATCCCCACCAAACTCGGTGTGCATGAAGTCAAGACATTGAGGATTCTAAATTGCGGACGGATTTTTGATATCTCGAACGGTTTGGCCGTGGCGAGGAAACGAATTTATGGCGAGAAAAGAGAAACACGAAGTGGTATAACTTCTGCATACATTAACGGATCTTGATGAAACTTCACCAGTGTGTTCGTGGTAAGAGGCCGATCAGATGGATGTAACTATTGTGAGTCAAAGTTATAGCGCCACCAACTGGCAGCAGGAAGTGTGTCACTTTCAAAATGCTTTTGACAAAAGTGGGGGGGTTAGTTTTACCCACAGTTTTAAAAATCAGTACGTACATTGGTCTCATCGAGCCGGACAACTTTCTAATATACAGTTATTAGCTTCGACCAATAGGAAGTCAGATATTTTGGTTTGAATGTGGATTTATTTGCAAATTCAGCCTCTGCTTTTTACCCACTCCTGCTAAGTGTTTTTTTTTTATTCACACCAAACTTTTTTAACACGATGAAAATACATTAAAGATGCTAAATTGTGAACGGATATTAAATATTTCAAACGGTTTTGACATGGCGAGGGATTAAAATAATGTCAAAAAAGGAATCAGAAAACATCTCATATATTCTTAAAATTTAATTATACACCATTTATTTTTATATAAAATTATACAAATATTAGAACTAAACCTATTTTATTCTGTTTTTGCAATTCAAGAAGTATGAAAAAGTTAAAAACAGGCTATTTAGTGCTATTTGGTTCAACAAAAAAGCAAACATAGGGCTATACTGCCCTCTTGTGTCCAAAAGGATATCAAAATAGTATATAAAACGTTTTACTAGGTAGGCCTATTGTATTTAAATATAAATTTATTAGGTATATGACTGTGAGGATATTTTCCCATCGGTTAAGCGACGTGTGACACGAGCGGGTGCTTTTAAATCGCTAATATAAAAGTGAAAGTAAAAAAACGGACGTCCGCACGGACATTGATAATGGTGCACGTTGGAAATTCAATTCAATTCAATTCAATTCAATTCAATTCAGTTTATTTGCCAGACTCATGTCCAAAAGCCATGCAAGACAGAACAGATAAAAAACAAACAAAACAAACGAGCAAACAACAATAATAAAAAGCAAATACAATAATTAAAATACATACAGACATTTCAGCCAATGCACTCTCAGTCTGGATTTGTACCTGGAGCAACTCACTAAGGGATTTGAGAGTGCCACCATGATACTGTTGTTAGACTTATCCAGACGTTGCATAAACTTAAACATCAAGTTTCTTAAAAGTGCTTTCAGTGTGGTTACTCCTACAGATACAAACATCTGACTAGCACTCCCTCCTCTGGGAACCTTAAGCAAAATTCTCATTCCATCATTGTAGGCAACTTGTAGCTTCTGCATGCTGGATTTTCTATAAGAAGACCACAGATGGGCAGTATAGAGTGGTGTACAGTAAGCTTTAAACAGAGCCACTTTAACTTGAGTAGAACAGTAGCTAAACTTACGTGCTATGGTGTTTGCCTGTGCATATAACTTATAACACTGTCTGTATATGTCATCATCATCGTTCATATCATCTGCAATACAATGACCAAGGTATTTAATTTTTTTTGCAGACCTCAAGACACTTATTGGCTAGCGTGAACACAGGAAAATTAAGCCATTTATCCTGTTTCGTTCTGCATATTAAAACAGCGCTTTTGCAGGAATTGAATTTTATATCAAATTCCACCCCATAATCAGAGCATATATCAAGAAGCTCCTGCTGCCCAGCACTACTCGGACTAAAAGTAACAAGGTCATCTGCATACATAAGATGATTCACCAGCATGCCACCAATCATACAGCCAGTGTTGCAACCATTAAGTCTACTTGACAGTACTTGAATGATACTTTTAAACATAACACTAAACCGCCATTAGGTGTCGCCAGGCGACCATCTTAATGAGCGAGTCATTGATTCATTCGTTCAAACGATTCATTCCAATGACTGAG
Source organism: Rutilus rutilus (assembly GCA_021464565.1). Lineage (NCBI taxonomy): Eukaryota > Metazoa > Chordata > Actinopteri > Cypriniformes > Leuciscidae > Rutilus > Rutilus rutilus. The sequence goes on along the minus strand of JAJAQA010000021.1, from coordinate 21,084,683 downwards.
TCATTCATGATTGAGACAGATGTTTATGGATTAACCATTGAATCTTTGAGTCAAGCGATTCGTTTCAAAATGCTGAATCATTCAGTAATGAGAAAACAAGTTGCTGTGATCTTTGTTTAACTATTTTTGCTGCTGAAACAGAACAAAAACAGTCAATATTGCATCTAAAATGTAAGTGACTTAATTGTAACTGTTTATTAACCTGTTGTATGAAATCAATGTCACAGTTTCAATCGTGATTGTATTCAGGAAATAGTTGCCTACTCGTCAAGTGAGGTTGCTTAACTCTATCATATGTTATAAAATATATAAAAACTCCATATTTGTAATTTTTATAGTCAGTATGTTGTTAACTGGGTTGCTTTTTTGTGTGCTGCGCTCATTTGTTTACAATTCTCCTGGAGAAGCAGCATGAGCCTCAGCAGTGCAACCTTGTTACCATTGATCAGTAATACATTTATTATTAACTGCTGATTGCAACTTAAAATGAATGTAATGAAATTAGAATAATCTCTCGTTTTAGTGATTCCCAAGTTATTTTTTTGTTATTGACGTTCTAAGGCTATACTTTGGTCGGGCAAGTAAAATTCTCTTTCAGGTAGGCCTATTGTATTTATATATAAATATATTAGGGATGTGACTGTGATAAAATTTTCCCACCGGTTAATCGACATGTGACACCGCTGAGGGCTTTTAAATCGCTAACTATAGTATACTATATACTAGTAAAATACAGACGTCCGCACAGACATTGATAATGGTGCGGAGTAGAGCGAGCATTTTCAATGTATTCCTATGGATGTAGGAATTAACTAAAACATTTTATTTATGTTTTTGTGTCCACTGTTCAACCGCAACCGCGTCACACACACATTCCAGAATTGCAATCTTGACATTCATTATAGCCCTAATACAATATAATAATAAAAATAGTCAACCTAACATAAACGAATTACACTGCTCTGTTTAAATAGTCAGTAGTACAATCTGTACCATTCACAGTAAGCAGAGCTCCACTGTGATGTTTCCAAGAACATTTTTGCGCGTGTGAAGAGGATGATTTTTTCCATCGATATTGGAACACGAGTGAAGTACAAAGCCTATAATAAAGAATAGTTTAGCATCCAAATACATCGCAAAAATTGAAACATTTTGATTCTAATGAGAGGGTTACGTGAGACCAACACTGCTTACTTTCGTTTTTATTTTTACATTAAATTTAAAGGATTTGTTGTGGAATATTTTGAGTGTATCATAAAATCAGAATAAGGTAAGACAAGTAATATTTTCTGTCTTATATATATGTGTGTGTGTGTGTGTGTGTGTGTGTGTGTATATATATATATATATATATATAGATATATATAGATAGATAGATATTTATATACACACACACATATATATATATATATATATATATATATATATATATGTGTGTGTGTGTGTGTGTGTGTGTGTGTGTGTGTGTGTGTGTGTGTATATATATATATATATATATATATATATATATATATATATATATATATATATATATATATATATATATATATATATATATATATATATATATATATAAATAAATATAGCTGCGAGCAGCGATGGAGGGACAAAGCCGGTGGCACCGCCATCCCCGGTGCCTTTAGGTAACTAAAGGCACCGGGGTTGCGGTGCCACCGGCTTGGGCCCGTAATCGCTGCTCGCAGCTATATTTATATATATATAATTTTTTTTTAATTTTTTTTCTGCCTTTTTGCCACTTTTGGGGCCCTTAACATGCTCAAAAACTCTTGAAATTTTGCACACACGTCAGAACCTGCGGCCATCAGGGCCGGGCTGAAGCTGGTACCCGGGCGTGGCAGGGGGGCTCGACAGCGCCCCCTGGAATGGTGTCCGAAAACTTCATAAAGTTGGTGTCCATAAATCAAACACGCTTGCATGTAATAATATTAAACTCAGTACACATATAGATCCCATTGGGCCGAACAACTTTCGTGCTCTAAGTTTTACACCAGCCAAACAGGAAGTCGGTTATTATACGTTGTTTGGAAAACGCATACAATGGAATGTGAAATACTCCTCCTAGGGAATTCATCCGATCGCCACCAAACTCGGTGTGAATGAAGTCAAGACATTGAGGATGAATTCTTGCGAACGGATTTTTGATATCTCGAACAGTTTGGCTGTGGCGAGGAAACGAATTTATGGCGAATAATGGGACACAGGAAGTGTGTTATAACTTCTGCATACATTAACTGATCTTGATGAAACTTCAGCAGTGTGTTCGTTGTAAGAGGCCGATCACATGGATGTGACTATTGTGAGTCAAAGTTATAGCGCCACCAACTGGCAGCAGGAAGTGTGTCACTTTCTAAATGCTTTTGACAAAAGTGGGGGGGTTAATTTTATGTACAGTCACAAAAATCGGTATGTATATTGGTCTCATCGAGCCGGACAACTTTCTAATTTACATTCAATAGCTCCGACCAACAGGAAGTCAGATATTTTGGTTTGAATGTGGATTTTCTCTCTCTCTCTCTCTGTCTTTTGAATTTAATTCTTGTTTTTCAAGGTTTCAGGGGCTTTTGGGGCCCTTAACGTGCTCGAAAACTCTTGAAACTTTGCACATAGGTCAGAACCCACGGCCATGAGGGCCGGGCTGAAGTTGGTACCCGGGCGTGGCAGGGGGGCTCAACAACGCCCCCTTGAACGGGGTCTAAAAACTTGGTCCATAGATCAAACATGCTTGCATGAATTAATATGAAACTCAGTACACATATAGATCTCATCGGGCCGAACAACTTTCCCCCGGTCAAGTTTTACGCCAGCCCAACAGGAAGTCGGCTATTATGGGTTGTTTGGAAAATGCTTGCTGTGGAATGTGAAATACTCCTCCTAGAAAATTAATCCGATCCCTACCAATCTCGGTGTGCATGAAGTCAAGACATTGAGGATGCTAAATTGCGGACGGATTTTTGATATCTTGAACGGTTTGTCCGTGGCGAGGAAACGAATTTATGGCGAGAAAAGAGAAACACGAAGTGATATAACTTCTGCATACGTTAACTGATCTTGATGAAACTTCAGCAGTGTGTTCGTGGTAAGAGGCCGATCAGATGGATGTAACTATTGTGAGTCAAAGTTATAGCGCCACCAACTGGCAGCAGGAAGTGTGTCACTTTCAAAATGCTTTTGTCAAAAGTGGGGGGGTTAGTTTTACCAACAAAAAAAGTCATACATAGGGCTATACTGCCCTCTTGTGTTCAAAATCAGGTAGGCCTATTACAAAATGACGGAGTAGCCTATGTTTTTATGTTTCCACTGTTCGATCACACACACACACACACACACACACACACACACACACACACAAACACAAACACACAAACACACACTGTGCATTCCAGCATTGCAATCTTGACATCGCAGCCGGTTCATTATAGCCGTAATAAAATATAATAGTAAATTGTCAACCTATTTGCAGCAAATGATAGTAGATTTCAGATCAATATATTTGTTTTTCTTACAATTTTAATTAACACTAACTTTATTCTCATCTGAATTATAAATAATTTATTTCTGTATAAAATAATACTACCGATTGAATATATAGTATTTCCAAAAGAGGGCAGTATTGGATTATTTTTAAACAGGGTTGGATGAATCCTTGAGAACAGTGTTTTACTGTAAAGAAAAGCAGAGCCAAGTGAAGCAGAGCTAGCGTTTTCAATTAATTCCTATGGAAGTAGGAATGAACTAAAAAAGAATCACTCTGTTCTGCTCGCTCCTCGCCGTTGCGCGCTCCTCGCCGTGGACTTTGTTATGAATGCCCGTGGGCAGCAATATACCCTTGTTGCTTCATTATTAACACTCCCTGTGATATATTATCCCCGCGTCAGTTTTGGCACTCTGCCAGCTAGATATATGAGTGTTTCAACCAGGTCCTGTACCCGGACTGTGGGGGCTTTAGCTCTTTGTTGTGTTAATCTGCTACAGCGTGTGTAACATTTTTCTGTCAACTCTGCAGATATCGATATTAAATTAAAATAAATGCCTTAAGCCTTGTGTTTTTTAAATGAGTTTGATTGTTTTAAAAATATATATATATTATTTTATGCCTAAACATACCCAGTCACAAAAAAATATTAAAGCTATCCTATGGCTTTATATCACTTTAACACGGTAAAGGGCTCATACTGTAGGCCTAAATTTTGGCTAATTATTTCCAATGCTATCACGGTTCATAACCTCATCATCTAGAAACTGCCACTCAGAACACATACATAGGACATGAAGATATCATAGGGGATTGTGAACATATTTCACTGGAACTTCATCTTCATTACACATATACATACATACACATACATATACATTATATATATATATATATATATATATATATATACACACACACATATACACACATATATACACACATATATATATATATATATATATATATATATATATATATATATATATATTAGAGGTGGGCATAGATTAATTTTTTTAATCTAGATTAATCTAGATTAATTTTGAAATTAATCTAGATTAATCTAGATTAAAATGGCTCATTTGAATTCTGCCGAAGGCATTCAGAATATGTGTGCTACCCAAATAATGACTATAAAAGTAAGTCTTTGAGAACGGGTTTCTCAAGCCAGGTGGCGCATTAGACCAGGGGCTCATCTCCTGTTTCCAAAATGCATCACAAACTGCTTGAGAAAGCTGTTCTACTCATAGACTGTAAAAGGTTACTACTGTACTGTTACCGTCCGTAGGCAACATTAGGTAGGCCTATGTTATTATCAACTACTATAGGCTATCAATTAGGGATGGGCGATATGGCATAAAATCCATATTGTGATATACATTGCAGCCTCTTGCGATAACGATATATATTATAATAAAACTATTTCAGAACAGTTTACACAGACCCTGCTAAACACCTGTTAAATGTTTTTTTTTTTTTTTTTTTTTTAAGGGTGTATGTAGTTTTGAGAACAAATATTGTCTAAAACTGTAAGTATACAACACAATTTTGCAGATAAATAAAATGCAAGTACACTAGCTGCAGAGACTTAAAGCTGCAGTCGGCAAGTCTGGCAGATAGACCTTTTACGCAAAAACCGGAAGTACGTCAACGAAGCGTAAACCCAGTTCCGGTATGAGTTTTTTTGGCGGAGAAATGGCAACTAGAGTGTTTTCGACGAGCCTGAGTTGTCTTCCGAAGTTTACCAGCGCCGATGTGGTGAAGAGTGTGGAGATGCATTCGTCCACTAAAGGGAACAAACAGGACAAGGGATATAAATTCTTCCACGAAGAGTTTATCCACAATTACCAAGGTAAGCTTTAGCTAGCTTTAGCTTTAGCCAAAGCGTATCACCGGTTATAACTCTGTTTACGTTAACTGTAAATTAAGTGTTGTAAATTTGTAATATAAGGTATAACACATCGCAGTGAATATGTCGTGTGTATGTTTAAGTGAGATGGCATGAGATTAACATAACCAGTAGTTTGGTGAAGCTGTAACGTTAGTAGGTAAATGTGAAATGTTACTGACATTGTTTTGTAAAGTTGTGTATTTCTATGTGAGATAACATGTAATGTTTTCTTGTTGCATGCGGTTATAGTATCAAATATACTCCAGGGACAGGTAGTAGTGAGAGGTAGATGCTTCAGGTCAATGAGAAAGAGCGAGGAGCCTCACAAACTGGAGGTTTGACTATAGACAGAATGCCGGTTGGCAAAAGTTCAAAAAGTTGCCCGTTCTAGCGTGTTCACTCTTCTTGCTGCGGTTGCGGCACTTTCTTCACTTACTATTATTTTACTGAAAGTAGGATGACCAGACGTCCTCTTTTTCCCGGACATGTCCTCTTTTTTGATACCTATATAATAAAATAACATTGAACATACATGAAATGTAATCATATTTGCATTATGTACGCAGCTCTGCACACCCATTACTCTCGATGAAATATCTCACAAACTCACTACACTCCTCTTTTTTACCAACTCAAATCTGGTCACCCTACTGAAAGTTATAGTTTCATGTTATTATGAACATTGTAGCAACATAAGTATGACTTCAGTGTAACCTATTTAATTTATTGTGTCTAGATATCACTGGAGGCAGAAAGTGCCAACCTGAAGGCTTTCTGCTGCAGTTGTGCGGCTGGTAAAGGATTCTGCAATCACATAGTTGCCATCCTGTACCAGACCGCACACTATTCCCAGCTGGGTCTGCAGGCTGTTCCACCCCCCCTGGCCAGCACAAGTGGCTTACAAAGATGGCACAGACCAAGAACACAGGTGGGTTTGGGATAAACATGTCATTATGATTAAAGAACCGATGTGTATCTATAACAACAGTAGTGACTACAGACTGTAATTGTTTTTTGTCTTTTACTTAAGGGAATCCATCCTGAACAGGTTAGTGAGCTGGTGGTGCAAAAGCCCAAAACAGTTGGCAAGGACGGTCTGAGGTCCACACTGTACAAGGCATATACAGGTGATTAATTTGTTAACTGTTTTGTTGCTTTGTGAGAGTTAGTTAAGTTTTTTTTTTATGTTATGACTAACCAAATTATGGTTACCGAAGATAAAATTTATAAAATGTAAATGTAGTTAAGCACTCATGTCTAGCTTTTCTTTTGTGTGACCAATAATCTTGTGTTTCTCTTTGCTCTCTTGTCTAGGACCACTGCCAGATCCATATATGATGGCATCTGGAAGCAAATTAAGCCAGGTTCAGCCCCAACCTCTCATGGCTGTTGTATTGGATGGGGTTTCTGAGATGGAGCTGACGCCATCTAAATTTGGGTCTGTCCCTCGTGGATCCCCCATGTCCACCCAAGAAGTCCAGTGACCTCCTCCTACACCACATGGCTCCAGAATTTCCATCCCTTCCTCTGATGCAGCACACTTTTCCCAGGTTGCATTTCGTCCCGACCTTACATCAGTTAATGCATCTCCAGTCTCTTGAAGTGTCACCGCAGCTGTCCAGCGAGATAGCAAAAGAAACTCAGCTGTAGTCCAAATGTCCTGCATGGACACAACTACGGCGACTAAGGCTGACTGCTAGTCGTTTTTGGGATGCTTGTTGTAGTAGGGCGTGTCGTGCAGAGCTGGAGTCTGCAGCTATTCAGATGATCAGAGGCTCCATAAAGTAAACAGCAGCAATGAAGCGTGGTCTACTAGTGGAGCCTGAAGTGCTGGCAAACTATGCTGAACTGTTGCGAGTTAATGTGTTACCAGCAGGATTCATCATTCACCCTGACGCACCACATCTCGGGGCCAGTCCAGACGGTCGGGTGTATGACCCTTCAGAGTCGCCTCCTTTTGGCCTGGTTGAGGTGAAGAGCAGCACAAAAACTGATCCATCTCAGGTTGCTCACCTCAAGGTGCAGGAAGGCCAGATCAGTCTGAGGCGTTCACATAAGTACTACTGGCAGGTTCAGGGCCAACTGGCAATCACAGGACTGACATGGTGTGACTTTGTTACTGATACCCAATCAACTTTAACTGTGGAAAGAATCTGGCGTGATGACTCATTCATAGCGGAAATGAAAGAGAAATTAGATATATATTATTATGGCACATACATGAATGCATACCTTGAATTACACTAATCTTGTCTTTTAGCCTTCTGTCTTACTGTTGATGATCTGTAATGTTATTTTTTATTGTAAATGTTTGTTATGAGTTGTTATTAATCAGTTGATGTTACACATACCAAAAAAATAAATGCACAATTTTGACCAAAATTGTTTTATTTGTTCATCTGTTTTAGTGAAATCAGTCACATTTCAACAGAAAAATATTAAGAATATAACAATTATATTTAATTAGATTAAGAATATGTAGGAACACTAAATTATTTACATACTATTTACACATTATACATTATTTACATAAAAAACATTAATTCACTCTTCAAAACAAAAAGGTCCTTGATAATTTGCCAAAACACAGCAGTTAAGCCAGATCTGATTCACACTGCCAATCAGTGTGAGCGGCACGGGAGAGTCCCAGATGTGAAAGGACTTTATCCTACCGATCACTCTTTCCACTATAATTCGGAGGCGGGCAATGGCTTGGGTTTGTTCCGTTTCCTCCTTGCTGAATTGAGCTGAACGCTTAAAAGGTGGAATGATGAGCTTAGCACCGACGTCAGCAAGGAGGTCTTGAATGAGGAACCCTTTGTCCGCCATGACATCGTCTCCTGGCTCCAGCAAGGGAAGGACTCCACTGATCCTGGTGATCTCCTTATCTGAGATGCACCCAGTGTACAGGGGTGAGATGAATGTCACCAAACCATTGGGAGCAACTCCAATTAGCCCTTTCAATGTCGTCCTGTTCTTATAATTTGAAAATGTTTCTGACTGTAAGGTCAGGGATGAGGCTGTCTCCAGGGCAATTTCTGTGCAGTCCAGTACCACTCTGACATTGGGACAGTACCTCTGGAATTTAAGGGGCATAGTGGACTTAACCTTTTCCCTGCTTATCCAGATGGGAAGTGAGCTCAGCATCATGAAAAGATAATTGGCCCAGGTGATGGTAACCCTGCTGACCCTGGCAATGCTCACATTTGAACATGTCAGCAATGAGCTGCTCCTTCATGCCAACAGCAACACGCATGGAGTACATCAAGAACTCATCTATTAATGGCATGATGCGTGGTGGGCTGGGATCTTGGCAGCCTTCCTCACCTGCCCTCTGTGCTTTGGTCCAGTACACCAGTCTAAGTGCAGATGGTGCAATCGACTCCCAAAAAATAGTTAAAACACTCTCAGATGGAAATTTGGTGTAGAAACGTATTTGGTCGTCCGACGAACAGTATCGGCTGAAGAGAGTAGGGGGTGGTAGACCAGTGTTTTGCAACTTGGCTTCTAAGTCATGGATGTAATCCAAAGCCTCATCCAGAGCACCTGTAAAGATAAAGAAATTAAAAACCAGTCTTAACATATTTATGCTACCTTTCAACACAACACAGTAATCATGTTTTAAAAAGTATTTTAAGTATTTAATTACAAATTACATTTCATTTATTTTTGTTAAGGAAAATACAAATGACAAAACTCAAAAGTAATTAAATACATGTAATTAAAATAGGGGAGAGCGGGGCACAACCTAACACAGGGCCAGTTGTAACACACTTGTTTTAAATACTTCCACACATGCTAGTATGATGAAACTTAGTGTATTTACTAGCTGCCACATCAATAAATTGTTTCATTATAAAAAAAAAAAAAAAAAAACATTTTATATGAACACTTAATAATTGTATTTTATTGAGAAAATATTTTAAGATTTTTTGTATTTTTTTTTTTATTAGATCAGATTCCATTTGTAAACCGTTATATGGTCGTGTTATCAAATTAATTTTGGGGAAAATAAATACTCTGAACCCAAAGTAGGTTTACAAAAATGGAGAAAGTCAAAAAGCGTTAGGTTGTGCCCTACTGCCCATCTCTGGCCCCTTACAGCTAGACAGCATGAGACTATAGCTACGTTTACATGGACACAATCGGAATGAAATAAATCCGACTGATGAACGTTAGTTGAATTTCGTGAACAGCTTATATTATAAACATTAATTTGTTCAGGTAGAAATATTTATCCAATAACGGTACACATAGTTGACTAGCGTTAACTAAACACATTATGAACAATCTTACCTGCAGGTGGGTGTGTCACGTAGTCGTGATCCAACCTTACTGCCTTAGCCACCATGTCGCTATCTTCACAGCATAGCTGTTTAGACTGGCGTTTGAAGGTTCTGTCATATACTGACTCCCTTCTCAAAGGAGCTGTAAAGTTGTTCCAAGGGAATAGGCTCGGGACGACACCACTCTTCAGGCGACGAACGACGCAGCCACCACTGTAATCATCCGGAGCGAAGTGCCGACTGCAGACATAGGTGCTACCCGTTTTAACATTAAAACTATGCCCTTCCTCTCTTCGGATCGCTTGTATCCATTTGGGTTTCAGGTTTGGATCCACAGGAAAAGAATGAAAGGAAAGGTAGGGCTGTTTTTGGTTGGAAGACGAACAGCCTGGAACACAACAGAAACTGCGACTCTTCGACTCTGCCATTTTTCGTATCTGCCGCTATGATAACAGGAAGTTCTAATACACTTCATTGACGTATTTCCGTTCGAAAAATGCGGAAGTGCGTAAAAGGTCTATTGAGTGGATTTAGCCAAAATTTTGAATGTTTACAACTCTCATGCCCCTCCCCCACTACCAACGAGCACCCGCCCATCGTCAGTGCGTGTGTACCTGATTTTCTGTGAACGCGCGCGTCTCTTCAGCATCGATCAACACCATGGACTCGGAGGTAGGCTGCCCTGGCTAATCTATCCATAGATAGCAATAACCGAGGAATTGGAAGCTTGTTAGTAGATTTTCTCTCCGCCATCACGCTTCGTACAATCTTCAGGCGAACTTTAGGCATGTCGTGTGCATGTGATATTGTAATGTGCGCGCCTGCGCGAGGGAGGGGGGATCTGTGGCGTGTGCACGAACAGTGATTGACAGTCAGATCTCACACCTCCCTGCGCTGATTGGACCCGATGAGACGGGAGCGGTGGATTTTTGCAAAACAAATAACACGCTCCAGGTGGAGTTAGAAGCTCGGGTTTTTTTCTAAAACCTCCTTATGTTGTTCTGTCGGATTATAGTGTCGATTTCACTGAATATGACCAAAAAAATGTTGCCGACGGCAGCTTTAAGTAGGTCTAATGTTTATTATGGCTTGGAGCTTATGAAACCCCAAATTTAAAATTAGAATATTGTCTAACTGATGTCTTTTCAGTTAAAAAGAAACACAACAACGATTCTTAAAATCGGGCGCAGACAGAGATTATGTGCTACACCACGATATATTGGGAATAATACGCGCGCGCTGATATTCAGTGATATCATATGTTTCGTTTTGAATTTGAGGTGGTAGAAGGGATTAGTCGTGTGTTAACTTACCGAACTGTTAGGCTACCCCACACACTCTGTCTATGTAGTTTGCTGCTGCTCGTCGGACGGCTTAAATCCAAACCAAGTCCAAATAATGTATGTTGCACCGATCTTTTTCACCAGCTTTCACTTTCAGCCGTGTTTACTTAAGATGACGACGAATATGATGCGTTGCAGCCGGGTGTACCTCGCGGCCGCGAGTAGATTGCGTCATCATAGCTTGTGTAGTATAGAGCCAGCTCCCAACCCAACTTTGAGAATAGATTAATGGTGATTTTTTTTATCGCGCGATAAGAGTCTCGCGTTAACGCAGCACGTTAACGGCCCACCACTAATATATATATATATATATATATACAGTGGTTAAATTGGGCCGGGGCTCTCCGGGGCTCAGCCCCGGCACATAAGCCTGCTCGTTTGCAGTCAGTTGCCTACTGGAAATTATGTCACATAAAATTTGATGAAAGTGACGCTTTTGAAAACATATTTCTGATTATAAATGAATGATTTTGAAATGGCATGTCTATTTTGTCTCGGCGGAGCTGAGATGAGAACAATCGGAACACGGCCGTACTCTTGTTCAGCTGCTTAATCTCGTTGTCAGTCGACCATGATCGCGCACCGCTCGCGCATGCCATGCGCATCTACAGATAAACTACTACTCAGAACTCCAACATGGATAAATGTACGCAGCAATAATGAATGTTCCTGGGAGATCCGTGGTTGCGCGGGATGTGGAAGCGCGCAAGTTCCAGAACCTTCTACTGTATTAAAAAAAAAAAAAAAAAAAAAAAAACCGAGCTGCTGACCGCCGCTGCAGCAACAGATCAGTTTTGTCAAGTTCAGCACAACGTTGGTTGTACAAAAAGTGCCCTGGCCTTGAATGACAAGGTAAGGAAAAATGTTTGGCACATTGTGGGTCACTATCATAACAAGGTAATACAGTGTGTAATCAAGCGTTTTATATTTAATATGAGGGAAATAGGCTACACGTGCCGTGGACGTGACACAAAAAATCTTTAACTTTTAGGTGGCAAAATATGTTTTTGTAATTCTGTGAATTACACTGCAAACCAAAGTAATACTACCCACCGGATGAAGAAGGGTTGGCTCTTCACAGACCATAACATATTCATTTTATTTTATTTTTCATGTTCGCATTTATGAGGAAAAAACAATGTTACGGACGGGACCGCTCTGAAAGCGGCACTGACTGTTTAAAACTTTCACTGAGACCTCAAACAGAAAGCACAAAGCCTTTCTTTAAAATGAATTTCGTTTTGTATTAATTGTAGCCTATCTTAATTTTATGTTTCATCAAACAATTGCCTGTAATAAACAAGAAGTAAAAATAGTAGATATAGACAATAGATAATCACGACACGGACGCGCCGGCGAGTGAACTGGACTCTCGTCTCATAAATGAACCGAAACTCAGCGTATAAGGGAGCTATACTTGCCTGACAGACCTGATAAATATATCTATAGAAAGCTTGGAAGGTCTTCTTTTAAACAGAACAATTCAAAACGAAAGAAAACAGACCGCTGCTTGAGTAGCCTAATCCGTATGAAATGTGCATTTCTCTCTGGCGAGTTTACTACTGCGAAGATTGCATCGTCAACTTCATCTATGCAGGGCACTGACACAGAAAACTCTTGTTTATTAATAAACAATTAAAATGTCTCCTTGCTATATTTTACATATTAATCATTACTTTTACCGGTTCTTTGTGACAGCTTTTAGGTGCTTTATTGGCAGCGCCGCCCTCACATGTTACATGAACGCGTCACCACCGCATCAGCACCGAAAACAGGAAAAAAATTTCAATCCCTGTTTTGGCAGGGGAAAAACTGATCAGAAAATGTAACGAAACGTTGTAGAAATGTAGTGGAGTAGAAAGTATAATAATTGCTGCAAAATGTAACGAAGTAAAGTCAAAAGTATGCACTATTGATTCTACTTAAGTAAAGTAGGCCTACAGAAACTTAGTATTTGTATTTCGTTACTTCCACCACTGCTGATTAACAGTAATGTAAATGCTAAATGTCCTAATACCTGTTGATACTACAACAATGCAAATATGCTCTTAACCTTGCAGTTTTTCACATGTCATGTAAGACTCAATTTCTCCATTTCTTTGCACAAAACTCTCCAGAAAATGCCATTTAATAGTTTAATTTTCAAAAAAAAAAAAATATATATATATATATATATTATAGTGTCGATTTCACTGAATATGACCAAAAAAATGTTGCCGACGGCAGCTTTAAGTAGGTCTAATGTTTATTATGGCTTGGAGCTTATGAAACCCCAAATTTAAAATTAGAATATTGTCTAACTGAAGTCTTTTCAGTTAAAAAGAAACACAACAACGATTCTTAAAATCGGGCGCAGACAGAGATTATGTGCTACACCACGATATATTGGGATATATATATATATATATATATATATATATATATATATATATATATATATATATATATTTTTTTTTTTTTATATATATATATTTTTTTTTTATATATAAATATAGCTGCAAGCAGCTATGGAGGGCCCAAGCCGGTGACACCGCCACCCGGTTCCTTTAGTGCAGCGTTTCTCAAACTGTGGGGCGCGCCCCACTGGTGGGGAATAGAGACGTGACAGGTGGGGCGCGCCAAACGGGAGGAAATTTTCCTTTTTATGCCTTATATGGTAATGTGAGATCAAATCTTCCGGAATCTGGAGCAAGACCGCGCACTAGACTAGAGAGTGACTGCGCGGTGTGTGTGTGTGTGTGTGTGTTCAACACGTCATCTCAGTTTCATTTTTGTATTCATGGTTACAAATGAAATGTTTAACCTTTTGAGCGGTATCCGGTTTGGTCCCATGTATGGGATTTTTATTTCTGTGCCCCTGAGAGTACGGTCCCACATATGGGATTTAGAATGTTCAGTTACGTGACATAACGGGCAGATTCAAATTGTGCTTTCGCGCGTTGGTTGGCGCTGAGCCAGAGACGGACGCGCTCAGCGCTGTCATATATCATAACTATGCAGTGTTTTCAACCTAATAATGTTTATTTTAGGTTTCAGCCATTTAAATACACATAAGCACTAGTAAAACAATACATTTGGAGATTGTAAAATACACACTTATGTCTGTGGAAGCAGCAATAACAATCTATTCAAATATAATTTGACGACGTGTGTTATTCACATCAGACAAACATAGTGGAAGTAACTATAAAGTTTACTCTATTCTTCTCGGAGTTCACCGGCCACTTTCTTGCATGTATTTCGGGAGAAACTGATGACAGACAGGACTCTCTGAACTGCGTCGCAAACAAACATTTGCGGTGCCCATCTCACGTTATAGATCAAGATTATTTATAAAGGTTTTTAAACGACCAAACACACTCACTTACACATTTTTGAGAATCGGAATATCAGATAGTTGATGACATGGTAAGCAAGTTTGGGAATATTTTGAAAGGAAAAAGGAAAAAGGAAATTAAGGCGATCTGTCATACAGTGTTATTGTGGCTGCGGTGTGTCACGTGACAAATATGACGCGTCGCCATGGAAACGGGAATGTTCTAAAATAACAGTCGCCTTGAAAAAAAACAATAACAAAACTAAAATACCAGTCGCCTTGAAAAAACAATAACAAAACATGGATAAATTTGTGACACGGACCTCAAAAGTTGTCGAGCCAGCGCCAGCAGAGAGACACAAGCCAGACGGACCTAATCAACCAAAAAGCCAACCGAAAAGAAAATATGATGATGGGTATCTTGCTCTTGGATTCACGGCAGCGGTGGTGGGGGCAGAGGAGAGACCGATGTGTGTTCTGTGTCTTAAACCGCTAGCAGCAGATAGTATGAGACCCAACAAATTAAGACGACACCTAGAGACCACACACCCCAGTCACGTCAATAAGCCACTTGATTTCTTTCAAAGAAAACTTGCAGAATACCGTCAACAGGAGACTCGCATGGTAAAAGCTGCATAAACAGTAAAGCACAGATGGCATCATATAGAGTGGCATACAGAATTGCACAATCCAAAAAACCACAAACAATCGCAGAGCAGCTCATTCTCCCCGCTGCGCTAGACATGGTGTCAATTATGCTCGACGAGACAAGCGCAGCAAAATTAAAAGCTATTCCCCTGTCAAATGACACAGTTGCAAGACGTATATGCAACATTTCAAGTGATCTTGAGGAACAACTCATAGAAAAATTAAAAGACAGTCGTTTTGCATTACAAGTGGATGAAGCTATTGACAGCAATAAAGACTGCTTGTTCATCTCGTACGTCCGCTTTGTGAATGGCGAGTCACTGTGCGAGGATTTGCTGTTTTGCAAATACATAAAAAATAGAGCCACAGCTGATGAGCTGTTTAAGATCATGGACAGTTACCTCAAAGAACACGGCCTTAAATGGGAAAACTGTGTGGGCTTTTGCTCTGATGGCGCACAGACCATGGCAGGGTCAAGAAACGGGCTGCAGGCACTAATAAAGAGGGTTGCGCCAGATGCGCACTGGACGCACTGTGTCATTCACAGGGAAGCGCTCGCGTCAAGGCAGCTCAGCCCTGAATTAAATGAGGTTTTGACAGAAGTAGTGAGCGTGGCAAAGTGCTGTCGCGCGTCTTTGAGCTCAGGGCAGAGATTCGGATGTTCTTGGAGGAGGAGTGCATGTATGAGGCTGCAAGCAAGTTCAGTGATGAACAATTTCTGTTTAAACTGGCCTACCTCAGCGATATGTTTGGCAAGCTGAATGAATTAAATCTTCAGCTTCAAGGCAAAGACAAGCACCTACCTCACCTGGCAGATAAGATCAATGCATTCAGCCGAAAGCTTGAGGTATGGGGCAGGCACCTCGATCAGCAAAACATAGATGTCTTTGAGAACCTGAGTGAAGTTGCTGAAAACACTGATTCTGGAGCCACCACAGTTATCCCTTGTATTAAGCAGCACATCTCTTCCCTCAAAGAATTGTTTCAAAAATACTTCCCGAACAACAGTGCTCAGTATGCCTGGGTTATGGATCCATTCAATGCAGCAGGTTGGTATTTTGACATTTTATTGAATTTTATACTCGTATATTATGCATGCATTTTATTTATGTTATGCTAATTACTAAGTGGAATAGATTGTTGTCAAACAGATTTCTTTGTGTTTATTATGCAATGACAAATAAAGTAAGCCTATTTATTTATATTCTGTCTGCAGCACCTGCTGATTTTGGGTCTGCTGAGGAGGACCAGTTTATTGATCTGACATCTGACTCCACCCTGAGGCTCAGGTTTAAAGCTCAGAATCTTAGTGAATTCTGGTTTGGAGTGGAGAGGGAGTATCCACTCATCGGGCAGAGAGCTGTGTGCATTCTTCTTCCCTTTGCCACATCATATCTCTGTGAGATGGGCTTTTCAGCTGTTGCTTCACTGAAAACGAAGTACAGATCTCAGCTGAACATTGAGCATGACTTGAGAGTGGCAGTGTCAAGCCTGCAACCCTGCTTTGAGAAATTGTGCAATGCAAAACAGGCCCATTGCAGCCACTAATGCAGGGTTAACCTGCCGAATGGATTTCTCTTCTTTTCTTTTTTTTTTTTTTTTTTACAGATTGCAAAGTGGCACTTTTATGTCTTTTCTATTTTTGAAATTAGTAAAAAATTTGACACAGCTGCACTTTTATTTTCTCTATTTATTTTTAATTTCATGCAAGTTATTATGACACAGATGCACTTTTATTTTCTTTATTTTTGAACTTTCTGTTATTTTATGTATAAAGTTTGTATTTTAGATACAACTTGTTACTCTGATACTACTTGTTAGTTCAATAAATTGGAACATGTTAAGCTTGTTGCGCATTTCATTAGCATTGTGTTGGGGCGATGGGGGCAGGTGGGGCTTTAAAATTCCCCCTTGTCTAAACTGGGGAATGACCAAAAAAGTTTGAGAACCACTGCTTTAGTGTAACTGATTCCTTGATTTTAGTTGATCATAACTAGAAATGAAATGTCATGAATTTCATGATTATAGTGACTAAAATGATCACGGTTATCACAGAATCCTGTTCAAAAAGTACTAATACTACACAATGAAATAAATTATCCAAGTTTTATGTTGAAAACCAGCATATGACAAATAAAATTAGCATCAATATGCACTTTTTGTTTACATGAACATTAAAATAATAACATTAAAAATGATGGCCAGATTTTAAAAGAATGTCTTGCAACATGTTATCTACTAACATGTAAAAGTTCAAATAAAGTTTTGACAAAAAGGTTTTATAAAAAGATAAACCTCACATATTTCAGCCTTTAAATAATTTTTTATAAAAAGAATGAGTCAAAAAAGATAAATTACTGACATTTACAATGCACATTAGCTCATCTTTTATTATTAATAGTAAAATTCGGTCGTTACTATGCAACCATGCACTGCGCTCTCCACAACGACAAAAACGTTTTAGTAGCTAATGGATTTCCACCACCGAAAAACACTTGCTGTAGCTCTGCTACAAGATTAATTTACGGAGAAGAATCAAGTCAAGTCATCTTCATTTATATAGTGCTTTTAACAATGTAGATTGTTCCAAAGCATCTTTAAATTGATAATAGGAAATTAAAGTAACAGAGATTGTTTTGGCTTTATAGCAGCTCTAGAATAAAGTTATTGTCCAGCTAAAGTTAGTTTGATTGATTCACTTCCGTCGCAACGATCATTAGTTATTAACTTAGGGGCCGCTAACATGACACCGTTTTAACAGAAAACTCTTAAGTTCTTTCTGCACAAACTTCAAAAACATGAACCAGTGAGAACGTCGATGGCGTACACATGCACATTATGAGTTCAGTCTATAGCTATGCGCGTTTGAATATATGTGCGCAGGCGTGTAGTCCTTCCCTACAAATCAACCCTCAACATACTACTTGTCTGGCCTTAATTTATAATACAGAATTTGTATCGCTTCCGCATAGCCACGCAAACTGGAATTATCCCGACAACGCTATCTGTAGAGAGGTAAAGGGAGGGGAGGGAGGCCTTCACAGGGGAGAGCCTAGTTGACACTTCAGAACTGCGCTGTCGTTGCGTCCAGGCGCAGGTCCTTCATTAGATCTGGATACAGCCTGGATCCGGCGGACTGCGGTAAACCTCAGGATAAACAGAGAGACCAATATTAGCGTAGACGCCATTCTTCTTATGATGTAATGAGTACATCAGGATTTATGGGAAGTGTTCCCGGTTCCGGCTGACCTAATCTATGCAGCCTAACATTGAATTATAAAAGTCTATAATGTGTTATGTGTATGCTAGGTCAAAGAGATGTTTTTTTAGTCTAGCTTTGAACTGACAGAGTGTGTCTGCTTCCCGGACAATGTTAGGAAGACTGTTCCAAAGTTTTGGTGCTAAATAGGAAAAGGATCTACCGCCAGCAGTTGATTTTGATATTCTAGGTATTATCAACTGACCGAAATTTTGAGATCGCAATAGACGTGAAGGACTATAATGCGTTAAGAGCTCACTCAAGTACTGCGGAGCTAAACCATTTAGTGCTTTGTAAGTAATCAGCAATATTTAAAATTGTATACAACGTTTAATAGGGAGCCACTGCAGTGTTGACAGAACTGGGCTAATATGGTCATACTTCCTGGTTCTGGTAAGAACTCGAGCTGCTGCGTTTTGGACCAGCTGTAATTTGTTTATTAAGCGTGCAGGGAAACCACCCATAATAGCATTACAATAATCTAGCCTTGATGTCATGAGCGCATGGACTAATTGTTCCGCATTTGTCAATTAGAGCACATGACGTAATTTAGATATATTTTTAAGATGGAAAAATGCGGTTTTACAGATACTAGACACATGACTTTCAAATGAAAGATTGGTATCAAAGAGCACACCCAGGTTCCTAACCGACGATGAAGACTTGACAGAGCAGCCATCAAGTGTTAGACAGTATTCTAGATTATTACGTGAGGACGTTTTTTGTCCAATAATTACAATCTCTGTTTTTTCAGAATTAAGTAGTAGAAAAATACTAGTTATGCAATTTTTTATATCACCTATGCATTCCGTTATTTTTGTGAATTGGTAAGTTTCGTCAGGGCGTGAAGAAATATAAAGCTGAGTATCATCAGCATAACAGTGAAAACTAATTCCATGCTTCCTAATGATGAAGAGAAAAACACCCATAGTGTTTGGGTGCACCCCCATCCTTCATGTTGACTGAGCTTTCAATGTTGTCATGGAAAGGGTGAACCTGATTGTTGGTTCTTGTCACATGACCTGCGGTGCTTTTGCGGTATTCTGAAAAGCGGCTGGAAAAAATGACCGCGTCGCTTTAATTATGAGCACACTTGCCGCGCGCCTACATTTGAACGAACTTAAGTGCACAAAAGACGCGATATGTGAACGGCTCCTTGGCGAGCTACCTCCAATCAGGCCACGAGCTACTGGTAGTGTTGGAGACCCCTGCTCTAGATCCTATCCTTCTACAAGCCATCTCTCCCACACTTAGCTACCAGCACTCACACACATCAACACATCTCTCCATGCCGGCGTTTTCCCTACCGCATTCAAGCAGGCTCTGGTATCCCCACTGCTAAAAAAAAAACACATTAAATATGTCACTTGTAGATAGCTACAGACCTGTCTCTCTCCAACCATTCATAGCGAAAACACTTGAACAAGTTGTTTTCCAGCAGGTATCATCTTTCCCATCCGTGCTTGCCGTCTTTTTTCAGTCCATCAAACAATTGTGGTGAGTAGGATCAGTCAACAAACACAGTGAGTCATGTCATCTCCTGTTATTGTCACTTGCACTTTGTGTCACATGTATAGTATAGCCTTCTCTGTCAGCACCCAGGGCTTCACATGTCATAAATGCAGGGATGTCAGGCTGGCGGAGAAGATTTCAGAACTAGAGACACACAACCAAACTTTAATCAAGGATAGTGAGAATGCAAGGGCACTAGATACTAGGGCTGCACGATGTGTCGTTTAAGCATCGATATCGCGATGTGCGAATCCACGATAGTCACATCGCAGGATGTGCGATGTAGGCTGTCGTAGTTAATCCGTGATTCATTAACCGTACGGGCCAACTGCTCCCCGGCCCTTGACGCATGTGATTCGCGGATTAATTGCACATCTTAACCATCATAGAGTGAAAGTTTATCATTTGCATGTGTTTTTAAGTCCTGTCAGTTTAACAGGGCGCATATAAGAACGAGCAGAGCGAGAGCGAGAGAGCCCCGGCCGCGCGCGCGCTCACCTTCACCGTCTTCAAACAACACGAGCGCTGTCTTGCTCTCTCTCTCCCTCGCGCATATTAATCAAAATCAATTGACACGATGGTGTCAAAAAAAAAAAAAAAACTATCCAGTGAGGAAATGTTTTCTGTGTTGACAAATTTTGTGCGATATCCTAAACTGCTGAGATAATTACACAACGCGTGCCGTAGACTACATGTCCGATTCGCGAACTAATGATTCCTTTGAACCGATTCAATTTAAAGAATGGTTTAAACAACTGACCTGTCCAACACTGAACTCACGAGACGTCTGAATTGGTGTATAAAAAATCTGTAACACTTTACAATAATGTTCTATTTATTAAACTATTTAACTACATTAGTTAACATTTACTATTAGTAAACTGCACTTCTACAACATTGTTAATTTCAACATTTAGGCTATAGCCTTATTGAAATCAAAAGTTGTACAGTATGTGTTAACATAGTTAATGCACTGTGAAGTAACATTACCAAACAATGAACAGCTGTATTTTTATAAACTAAGATAAACAAAGATTAATAAATACAGTAACTAAAGTATTGCTCATGGTAAGTTCATGTTAGTTATTAGATACATTAACTAATGTTAACAATTCAAACCATATCCTAAAGTTACAAACAAATCATTTACTCTAATTTAAATAATACTCTGATGTTTAAATCATTTAAAATGAGAATGTAAGTGTGCTTACCCCATTTTTGTTTGTAAGAAAAAATTTGATTAGATTTCATTTCATATCGCAATATATATCGCAGACAAATAAAATATCGCAATGTCATTTTTTCCCAATATCGTGCAGCCCTACTAGATACTGCTTTGGATGTGACTAGCTTAGTGAACTCTGTACATTGTTCGGTTCCGGCTGCAGAGCCCGTGCAGCAGGGCAACTGGGTGACCGTGAGACGCTATAGTCACGGGACAAAGGACCGTTCTTCCGTTCCGATTACATCATCAAACAGGTTCTTCCCACTCAGTGATGCACCCACTGAGAATCCTATTAAAAGTGCCCTAGTTATTGGCGATTCTATTAAACGGAACGTGAAAATAGAGACACCAGCCACCACAGTCACATGTTTGACGGGAGCCAGAGCGCCTGACATCAAAGCAAATTTAAAGTGCTGGCTAATGCTAATTGTAAATTCTCTAAGATTATTATTCACGTCGGCACTAATGATGTTTGACTTCGCCAGTTGGAGATCACTAAAATTAACATTAACCCCCTGAGGTCGGCAATCACGCCGGCGTGATCAGCTTGCTTTTTTTCTTATCAGTGCAAAAGAGACTCAAAATACTCTGTTTATTTTGATCTTGCAAATAAGTGTTATACATCATTCAAAACTGTTAAATGTTTTTTTATTTGTGTACACATAATAAAAACAAAATGTTGTGTTTTTCGTAAAATAAAGAAAATAAACATGATAATTCTGCCGTCTCTCTTTATGTGAAGTTCATTCTGAAACGCGCCGGCGCGTTTTGCTGAATTTTCTTCACATTGTAGCACTATAAACTTAAATTACTCCGTCATTTATGGTCATACAGAAAAAAGAAATATAAAAACAGAATCTGTGATATTTTTTACTTTACTGTATGTGTCCACTTACAATCAAATCAAAACATTGTGCTTTTGTAAAATAAAGAAAATAAACAGGGTGTGCGTTCTGCCTCTCCGTCGCGGTGAACTTTTTTTTCTTGAGCACGTCTATAAACAAACAAAACTCAGCGAATACTTGTCACACATTTACCTTTATAAACATTTAAGTGTGTACTTTTAAATGATCGGATTCAAACTGAAAACAAATATTCTCTGTTTAAGTAATTTGTATAAAACCAACAAGATGTCCAGCTTCTCAAACGCTTCCTAATTATTTTTAATTTGAACACGCCCACTCGCGCAAAAGAGATTGACATTCAAATCTCCACATGGAACGTGAACGCGCTCATTACCTCAAAAACAAAACACCAAAACACTTCACAAGTCTCTGCTTTTCGTCGAGTTTGAAAGACGCGCCGTGAGCTTACATTGGATTTACCTCAGAAGAAGAAGAATGCGATTTGAAGACAAGAAAGATGTAAGGTAAGAATTTCTTACATATTAGTTTGTTATTGTTGCATAAATTTCACATTGCAGTTGAACTGTTGCTAGATATATGGTGAATATTATAATATTTAGACCCGTGTTTACTGTTACTGTGTTTGTGGATATCTGCTCAAATGTAAACAATGTTTTATATTTGAACGCAATCGCGTTTGAATGTATCATATTTTGGATCACGATCGCGTTTGAAAAGCACCAAACGGCTTCATGTTTTTACTATTATCTCATTTCGTATCATCATAACGAATGGAAACATTTGAAGTAACATGATAATCAATATATTTTTCTCTAGCTTAGTTGTTACTGAAATATTTTGGAAGATTTATAGGCTGCTATAGGTTATTGTTATTATTATTTTATGCAGCACTGCGCATAGCCTATGCCTACAAGGCACAACAAACCTGGTGTTCATTATATTATATATTGTTGGAAACATTTATGTGTGTGTGTGTGTGTATTCTGTGAATTTTAAAAGGCAATTTTAACCAGAAAAATCTAAAATTTATTCCCAAAATTGTGCTGCAGGCCTTTCTCTTGATATCAGTATGTTCACTTTTTTTTTCTTTCAGGGCCCAGATGCCACTGAGTCCTGCTGACTTCAACATTCACATGAGTCTCTGTACATGAACATGGTAAAGTGAAAATCAAACACCTTGGAAATGAAAGGTATGTACAATATTTTTAGGAATGGCACAAAGGTCTCTGTCTTTGGATCATTGTTTTCAATGAGTGCTTTTTTGTCATTTGTTGTGTATCTTTGGATTATGTTGTGTTGTAAATAAATCCAAAAAATCTAAAAGCCATTCTTTTTTTAAATCTCCTCATTCTTTGTGCAAGGTTGCTCAGAATGATAGGGCCTGATAGCTCCTAATAGGGCCGTTAGGGGAGGGTCTTTGTCTTTCTCAGGTGTGAAAAGCGTACATATTAATGAGCTCCCGCACAAAGCTTTTTCACACAAAACACGTCGTAAAATTTTTAAATCAATATATTGTCTTATCTGAATGAGCAGTCAGGGTGATTTTCACATAGTTTTAGAGCAAATATTCTAGGCTACGTCATACAATTTTCAAAAGTCTTGTGAAGAAATAATCAGTATGGGTTTCATGGCCTTATTTCAGTGAGAATTTGTTTTTGTATTTTCACAAACCACGCATAAATGTCATTATCTCAAAACTACAAACTTTTACATACATGCTGCTGATATATTATTGTAGCAGAGTTTGTGCTGAATACAGTGTAATTAGACTTTAGCCATGAAAATGTCACAAGTAACAGAAATAAGCACAAATGTCAGAGCATGTCAGAACACCTCCAGGGCCCAGAAAACACCTCAGACCCCAGAGGGTTAAAGATGAACTGAACTGAAAATTTGAGTAAAGGTGATATAACAGATGTATTTTATTTATTCTCATTGGTACAATTATTAAAATGGCAGAATTTGTTAAAAGGGATAAAATGGTACATTGAAAATGTTGTTGTTGTTACACGGGCACCGCCATGTTGGATTTCAGCATTCCGCTACGTCACTGGCATGGTAAGCTACTCTGTTGCTAACCAACACAAGCAGAGCAGCCATAGCATGTAGATAGTCTGAGGCTAGCTGACATGGCTGAGGAAACAGAAACCAACAGGTCTAGGGGGGGTTCATACTGTATTGCCCCTGGCTGTAGTAATGAATGGTATAGGGCTAAGGCAGCTGGGGTTACGATACATTTTCACAGGCTACCTTTGACAAGGAAACCAGACTTTATAGACAAAACTGTTCAACAAAACTGAGACTGACACACTCGGCATTCATTGAAATTGAGTCACAAAACCAAGCTAGATACCAAACGATCCAACCTAGGTAAAGGGCTAGCAGCTAAACACGTTGGAAGCACTTTTGTCAAACTCCAGAAGCTAGCCACCACTCCGACCATATAAACTGTATAAAAAAAATCATGACTCCGACGATATCACAGATCGATAATAATGCGTTTACTAGCAGCTAACTAAACCGCAGCAGGTCTGTAAACAGAATCCAATGTCCTTCTCTAACTTACTCACCCTGAAGCTAGCTGATGTTCATCGTGTCAGGAAACATTGTTGATGCAGGGAGTTCAACTCGCAGAACTAACGTTAGCTGCTAGGTCCATAGTAAGAGGTATCTGTGCAGTAACCGGCCGTGCAGTATTTTGATTTTAACATTTTGCGTGCAGCTAACTTAACAAGCGATCCCATTGGATGAATTCGTCCAATCACATTTGCCATTTATCTGCCTCGACTTTCTAAAACGCACAGTACCTCAACCATGTTTTAGTATTTTTCTCTAAATGCACACGACATATATAAGCAGTCTCTATTTACTAAAATGCATAATGTGCTTGTATACAATAAATGAGAGTGCATGACAGGCTACAGCCCTCCAACCTCCCACCACATTTCCCTCTTATAACACCATGAACCACTATTGCTCCATTAATAATTGACTATGTACATTGCAAATACAATCTGGATCATACCTGCATTACTTTTATTTCGTGTAATTTACAACGTAACGGCGTTGCATGCTCGTAGTTTCTTTTGCACTTGATCAGTGAGGCGATACAGCGTGCGCCGCTGCATTTGCGCGTGCATTTGAGTGTGCGCTACGAGAACAGGATAACGGCTGACAGGACAAGAAAGTCAGTTTTTCTGAGGTGAAAAACTTTATTTCAGCGTACACTTATGTCACTGCCTGGTAGTTCCTATTGTGCTGGGTTTTCTGAAGTAGTCATGATTCGCCTCTCATAACATAACATGCTCTAAACACGCACGCAGAGTGGAAAAGGAGGAGCGGGGGCGCGGGGAGCAAGGATCACAAATTTGAACTATATCAATATATGCGATATGGTCTAATTCCATATCGCATTTCAAAAATAAATGTTCCAGGTTGACCTCTCTGCAACAGATCGATTCCGGTGCAGTGTCCATGCTCCGGCAGCGCCCGCACCCACACCAGTCACTTCCCCACAAACGATCCTGTACTGTAGGTGGAGCCTGAAACTGATCGTCCTCCTTGTGGTGGTAGTCAGGTACTACTGGCCTGTCCCTCACAGGCTCAAACGCATAACCAAAATGACTCATTTTCGTGTGTATAGGACCTGCAGCTGCCTATATACCTTCGCAGATCCTACCATTCCAGTGACGTCATCAGAATTGCCAGCGTTCTTATACTAACAAACGCAATTTTTGTGTTGCTTAAAAAAAAGCTACGTTGATATTTGTAATAAATTTTTTTAGTGTAATTTACTTTTAATTGTCATAAACAACACGTTATCTATGTTGATTTTTTCAGTTCAGTTCATCTTTAAAAATATTTTGGTTTGCCGTAACAGTCAAAAATAAAAAAGGGTCGGTAGGTCGGTCTATACAGTGAGGAAAATAAGTATTTGAACACCCTGCTATTTTGCAAGTTCTCCCACTTGGAAATCATGGAGGGGTCTGAAATTGTCATCGTAGCTGCATGTCCACTGTGAGAGACATAATCTAAAAAAAAAAAATCCAGAAATCACAATTTATGATTTTTTAACTATTTATTTGTATGATACAGCTGCAAATAAGTATTTGCACACCTGTCTATGAGCTAGAATTCTGACCCTCAAAGACCTGTTAGTCTGCCTTTAAAATGTCCACCTCCACTCCATTTATTATCCTAAATTAGATGCACCTGTTTGAGGTCGTTAGCTGTATAAAGACACCTGTCCACCCCATACAATCAGTAAGAATCCAACTACTAACATGGCCAAGACCAAAGAGTTGTCCAAAGACACTAGAGACAAAATTGTACACCTCCACAAGGCTGGAAAGGGCTACGGGGAAATTGCCAAGCAGCTTGGTGAAAAAAGGTCCACTGTTGGAGCAATCATTAGAAAATGGAAGAAGCTAAACATGACTGTCAATCTCCCTCGGACTGGGGCTCCATGCAAGATCTCACCTCGTGGGGTCTCAATGATCCTAAGAAAGGTGAGAAATCAGCCCAGAACTACACGGGAGGAGCTGGTCAATGACCTGAAAAGAGCTGGGACCACCGTTTCCAAGGTTACTGTTGGTAATACACTAAGACGTCATGGTTTGAAATCATGCTATGGCACGGAAGGTTCCCCTGCTTAAACCAGCACATGTCAAGGCCCGTCTTAAGTTTGCCAATGACCATTTGGATGATCCAGAGGAGTCATGGGAGAAAGTCATGTGGTCAGATGAGACCAAAATATGAAGAGGACTTTACGCACACACACAAAACACAAAGAGACCATGCGATATCCTGACCACGTTGTATTTCTGGTTGTGTTTCAGGATCTCAATACCCAAATTACTATATCTATAAGCTGTATTGTTTTATAATCAATGTGATATGCATGTACGCATGTAAATCCCGAGAAATCATGTATCATTGTGTTATTAGATCACAGAATCACCATTCGCGGTATCATTTTGTGCCAAACAACCCAACGGTGTTGCATCCTTAACCCAAAATGCCGGAGGATGCATTCTTTCATTAATGTCAGGTTATAAATGTTTACAAATAAGTTTATTGCTTCAGTACAAGTCGGAAGAGGCGTGTACTTTTACAAAACGAAAGGAGGCGGCCGCAACACGCCCTTCCAGGTGATTGGCTCCGAAACAGGAGGAAGGCGTGGCTGTGGTCCCTTCAAAAACACGCGCCAGCTCTCTAAAACTTTGCAGTTCGACAGAGAGAGAGAGAGACCCGCCTCCTTCCTTCTTCCAAGAAGCCTTCGTTTTCTTTTTATTTCATGTTTTACTCTAAGTCTTTCTTTTCTTGATAAGTTTATTTCGGTTTGATAATTCTCATACAAACCAACGAAACCAACTTAAGGCTAAATTATCTTTGGCTAAGTTTAACGAACGCTCTGAGTTACCATCGCAACAAAACCTCGCCTTTGACGACGTGGCTGACCACGTGTTCCAGGTTCCTTTGTTACACGAGACGCACACAAGAGGGCCTCACTGAGCAAGTACTGTATATCCTTAAATTCGCAAATCCAAAAGAAATGCTGTTTAAGTTGTCTAAAAATTACTAGGAATTGTTGGGGTCTCGTTGTGAAGGAATGTTTTAAACTGTTTTGCCTTTCTTCCTTGTTCTGACTCTCTCACACACAATCTCAAACTTTTCTTAAACTTACACGCACACTTTTCTCAAAACTTACACTCACACACACCCACACACACACACGTGCTCCTGAATACACACGCACGTGCTCCTGAACACACACGCACGCGCTCCTAGACAAACACACCCGCACGTGCTCCCAAACTCCCACATACTCTTACACGCTGCCACTCACACACACCCAAAACTCTCTCTCTTCCTCTCTCTCATTTTTTTTTTCCTCTCATAACCTTGTTATTATTTTATTCTGTTTGTTTTGTTTTATTTTATTTCTTATTACGATCGTGTTATATTGTTTGTTTGTTATGCATATTTACTCCTGCGTGATTGAAATAGTACATGTAATCTTTAGTTGTTTGATTAAAACTTTATAATCTTATGAAATTGAATCTGTCTCATATTGTTCCATTGCTGAAATCCCTGAAAGTGTGATAACCTCCAAGCTCTGCTTTGATTTTACTAGTAAAATATCTAAATTGTCTAGAAGCCCTAAAGTATCGTTCTTCGTGGCCACAAGAAGGATATTTTTGGTCGGTGTTATAGACTGATAGGTTTCTGTTCAGAAATTGTACATATTGTCTGCCGGACAGATAATTTGCATGATAAATGAACACTAACTTTTACCTAAATTTCCCCTAATTAAACATAAATTCTACCTACTTATCCCCTATTTAGAATAAATTAAGTTGTGTATACGGCACATTAATATTCATATTCATATCTTATGAATATAAGATATGATTTTAGATATTTTTTTTACGATTTTAGATCAATCATCGAATATTATTTTGCTTGATATGCCTGTCCTTAATATTTGGTATTTTAAATGCCTGTTTGAAATCTCATGTGAAAGTTTTAATTGTAGTGCCGCTTTCAGAGCGTTCACGTCCGTAACATTGTTTCTTAATTCCTCATAAAATGAATATATTATTTTCTGTGGAGAGCCAACCCTTCTTCATCCGGTGGGTATATTACTTTTGGTTTGCGCAGTGTAATTCATAGAATTACTAAAACATATTTTACCACCTAAAAGTTAAAGATTTTTTGTCTCACGTCCGGACTGTAACGCAAGTGTATTTCCCTCATATTAAATATAAAACGCATGTGTAGCCTATACTGATATTTTTCTAACGTCTGGACTCCTTTATTAAGGGAGTATGGATGTATAAACAGACGTTTCAATATATTAGTATTAAACGCATTTTCTGATAGCCTATTTATATTTCAAGTTTTGACTGCAAATGTCACGTCCATAACGCTGGAATTGCCCAATAGTAAATGTAAAGATGTGGTAGCATTAGCATTTTTATTTAAAAGAAAGAGCGTAGCCTATGCTTGTATGTAGGCCTATGGGCAATTTATATTCACAATACTTACTGTCGGTCTTAATGCAAGTTTACAACCGGCAAGTCGGTCGGACTAAAAGGAAAAACATTTTTTTTTTTATTAATTGGGTCAGTCCTAAATTGAAAGGGTCGGTCGGGTTACGGCAAACAAGAATATTTTTAAGGATGGCCTGAAAGTTATTTGCAACTTGTGAAGCTTGTGAACATATTAGCAACACAGCTAGTAATGACAGCGTTCGGTTTTATTGTTGTCATCAATTAATACACGTCTTAATTACATTACATTTGGCTGACGCATTTTTATATTAATACATTATTTTGTCAATAAATTACCTTTATCGTTAAGTTTTGGCCACTGCCTGACATCATCTACCCAATGTTCCCTTTCACCAGACATTTTCTTTCATGAGCAGGATCCGCTTTCATTGAAATGTCATTAGAGGGCACCGGCAAGTGTCACACCGTCACACTTCGCAGGCACGCAGTAATGGCGGCAGGCAAGATGGTGGCGCCCATAGAGTTTGCGGCGGATTTGTGTATACAGTTTTGTGAAATAAAATGCTATACTAAACAAATGCATTGGTATAATATTATGAAACTCAGAATGTGCCATCAGCACCATCCCTTGAAGGTACCCAAAATATTTCGAGACAGCGCCACCTTGTGGTCAAAAGTTATAACAACATTTCCAAAAAGGCTAATAACTTGAATAAATCTGGCTATTTAAATACCACTGGTCTTAATAGATTCCTTGGGTCACACGAGAACATAGATACCAAGTTTACCTTATTTGGCCGAACTTCCTGTCCGCCAGCTTGATTTTCATTCAAAACCTACTTTTTCGAACTCCTCCTAGACAGTTTGTCCGATTTTCACCAAAATCGAATCGTATCATCTCCAGACTGTGCCGACTAAAAGTTATGGATTTCGTGTCGATAGACGAAACCGTTTTTGTATACCGCAGCAGCAAAGTTGAGGCATGATGCCAAAAGCACTATTCAGGCTTTATCTCTGCAATGCCTTGACATAGACACCAAACTTTGTATGTGTCATTGTCACTTCACTCTGACATCAAACTGACATCAGTTTTGCAACTGTGCCACCTATTGGTCAAAAGTGATAATCAATTAAATCATATTTTTAATTACTGTTTATGATTTTTCAGCCATTTCACCTAAAATCAAGTCAAGTCAAGTATATTTGTATAGCGCTTTTCACAATACAGATTGTATCAAAGCAGCTTCACAGTATTAAATTAAAATAATACAACAAGGTTTGTTTCTAGTGGAATTTATTGATTGATAAAATTAAATATCCCCAAAATATCCCCAACTGAGCAAGCCAAAGGCATGCTCAGTTGAAATCCTCTCTAAATGTATTTAATTACTCATTGTTGCAGTTGGTCTGACACTTTCAGCCATGTCTTGTCGTCTTATTCTGCTTGGCCCCGATAATTGCTGCTTGCAGCTATATTTTCTCTTGATATCAGCATGTTCACAGTTGTTTCGTGTTTTTTTTTTTTACAGGTACCAGATGCAACTGATGAGTCCTGCTGACTTCAACATTCACATGAGTCTCTGTACATGAACATTGTAAAATGAAAAATCAAACACCTTGGAAATGACAGGTTTGTACTGTTTCAGGAATGGCACAAAGTGTGTGACTGATCAAGTCTCTGTCTTTAGATCAGTGTGTTCAATAATGTGCTTTTTTGTCCTTTGTTGTGTATCTGTGGATTATGTTCTGTTGTAAATAAATCCAAACAATCAAAAAGCCATTCTTTTTTAAATCTTTCATTCTTTGTGCAAGGTTCCTCATAATGATTGGGCCTGATAGCACCTGATAGGGCCATTGTGGGAGGGTCTTTATCTTTCTCAGGTGTGAAACATCCATATTCATGATGATTCACGCCTCCTCGCATAAAGCTTTCTTACACAAAACATGTCTTACAAATTTTAAATCAATATATTGTTTTATCGAATGAGTACACAGGATGATTTTCACAGTTTTGAAGCAAAATATTCAGGCTACGTGATACAATTTTCAAAAGTCTTGTGAATCAGTATGGGTTTCAAGACCTTATTTCAGTGACTATTAGTGATCGACCGATATTTGCGGGTTTTACGTGTATCGGCATCGGCCGATACGCGGCTGCTGCGTTCGCCGATAGTTTTTTCGATAGAAAATAGGTATCGGCACAAAAAAAAAAATCCATATCGGTCGATCCCTAGTGACTTTTTTTTTTTTTTTTTTACAAACCACGCATAAACGTCATTATCTCAAAACTACTTTTACATACATGCTGCTGACATATTATTGTAGCAGAGTTTGTGCTGAATACAGTGTAATCTTTAGCCATGAAAATGTCACAAGTAACAGATATAAGCACAAATGTCAGAGCATGTCAGAACACCTCCAGGGCCCAGATAACACCTCAGACCCCAGATATTTTTTATAAGCAAAATTATATAATTCATTTGAATGCAAAAAGTACATTCGTTTTTTTATTTTTTTTTCATAAAACAGTATTTAAAGGTAGGGATGTCCAGATCCGATCACGTGATCGGAAATCGGGCCCGATCACGTGGTTTCAGACTCGATCAGAATCGGACGTTACCTCCCGATCAGGACTCGGATATACATGTATATATATTCTCATTATTTTTTAACACATCTATAGTTATGCGGTGGCACAGAGTTAGACCCTTTTGACTCCACACAGAAACAGCAACGCGTGCGGCATGACATCACTTTGTTGCAGAGACGCTATTGGTTAAATGGCGGCAAAGTAGAACACGGAAGCAGCTTGAAGCGGAAAGCGTGAGTATGGAGGTATTATAAAGTTGATGACAACAACATTGCCATAGCAAACTGTGAGATATGTAAACTTGGGATTGCAAGAGGTGGAAAGGAAAAGGCTACATTTCACACAACAAACCTGATACGGCACCTCAAAAACAAACACCCGACACAATACAGCGAGTTTACCCAGAAAACCCAGCCGAAGACGAGTCAGCTCACGCTTCAGGAGAGTTTGAAGAGGAGAGAAAAAAGCCAAGATAGCACAAATGATCGCAATGAGTGACCTGCCATTCGCCTTTGTAGAGAACCCTGGATTTCTTATGCTTGTGGAGCACGTAGAACCTCTATTTCACAGAGAAAGCTCTGCCAGCCCTTTATAAGAAGATTTCTGACAAACTACTTGTCCTGTTATCAGATGTACCCCATGTTTCGTTCACCACAGACATCTGGAGTTCGTCCGTAGCTCCCATGTCTCTACTAAGCCTTACCGCAATGGATTGACTCAAGTTTTGTTTTTCGCCGTGCGACCCTACATGTCCAGGAATTTCGCGGATCGCACACCGCAGAGCGCATCCAGCAATCGATGGAAAAGATGCTAAACAACTGGGGAATTGACAAGCAACGGGTCCACGTAATTTTGCGTGACAACGCGGCAAATATGAAGAAAGCTATGAGGGATATGGGGGTGCCGAGTGTGGGCTGTGTCGCCCATTCCTGTCAACTCTGTGTGCATGAGGGCCAGCATGACAGAGACCCTGGCCAACACAAGGAAGATTGTAGGCCATTTTAAACACTCCCCGTTGGCCTACTCTCGACTAGAAGACATACAGATGGACCTAAATATGGATATCAAGCACCTACAGCAAGATGTACAGGTGAGATTCCTCTCGTAACATTCTTTAATGTATTTCTATTTTATTATTATTTCCCATACACTTGATTTAGTAAGCCACTAATACATTACGTGCTCTGCACCTAATTTGCACAAAAATAAAGTGAATCATGTTCTCTTATGTGCAGACACGATGGAACAGCAGCCTCTACATGACATGCAACAAAAACATGCACTTAGTGTCTTTGCAGCTGAGCGCACTCTACCAGCAACACTGACAGCTCACCAGTGGGAGCTGATGAATAAGACTGCTGATGTGCTATTCCCCTTTGAAGAGCTGACCAGGGATGTGAGCAGGGAGACTGCAACTGTAGCTGATGTGATCCCTGCCATAACAGGTCATTTGTATTTTAATTTATTACTTTATACCATAACATTTATTGATATTGTTTGAAACAAACTATAATCCCATGCATTCATTAAGTCATTCATTCACTCATTAGTCCTCAGACGTGTTCTGTCTCGGGAGGATGATGATGACCAGGGAATAAAGACAATGAAGAGGACTCTGCTGGAGGCAGTGGAGAAGCGCTTTGCTGATGTTGAAACTGAGCCTCTTCTACATCGCCACTCTTCTAGATCCCAGATACAAAGATGGGCAAGTATAGTAAAATTAAAATGCACCTTTTGTACATGTTTATATAAAGTCAAGTCATCACCAGACACCAGTATTAAGCCAATTTATTTTTTACTTCCTTTTTAATTTAGTTTTGGGTAATTTAGTTCTAAGGTTAGATTTTTTTTATTGTTTATTAATTGAGTACATGTGTAGGCAGTTGCCTAACTGAAGAGCTGTTCTATGTGGTGTCTCTTCTTGTCTTATTGTTTTGAATTGTGTGTTACTTTTATCTGTTTCTAGCTTTTTCACAAAGTCAGCCAACCTCTTGCTTGCAAAGGAACACCTTATCCAGGAGGTGGCAAAGATAGAGGGGAGGAGGGCTGTCAGTGCAGTGCCAGAGGAAAATGAGGCTGCAGCAGAGCCAGTGAGCAAGGCACAACATCATGAAGCATGTAGTAGCCTGGACATCGCCTTTGAGGAAATCTTACAAGAGAGGCAGTCACAGGGACGGTCCGTGAGTACCACATCAGCAGAAACTCAAGTGCAGACCTACCTCTCAGACAAAAAACACCCCTAAGAAAAGCAACCCATTTCAGTACTGGAAAGAACATGCTAATCAGTTTCCCTCTATGGCTGCTGTTGCAACCCAGTATCTCAGTGCCCCCTGCAGCTCTGTGGACAGTGAGAGACTTTTTAGTGCCGTTGCAAACGTCCTTGATGAGAACAGAAACAGGCTCAAAACCTGACAAGGTAGAGATGTTAGTTTTCATTAAGAAAAACATACATTTCCTTCTGTGAAACTTACTACTGTGATGACAGTAAGAGTTAGGAGTGCAGATTCTAAAAGCACATTACTGGCTTTGCAAACACTGTGGCACTTTTATTTTTTTATTTGTTTACATGCCTGCCTTACATTTTAAGTTGAGGTGCTATTTGTTTTTATATTAGACTTTTTTTTATATTTACTGTTGCACTAAAGTACAAAAGTGAAGAATTTATGTTATTTATTACTTGATTGTTCAAGCTACCTCACAGAAGTGTTCTGTTTGTTAACAGAGTTGTTGAATGTTACAATAAGGTGAATTAAATAAAAAATAAGGAACATCCTGAATCTGTTTTTTCGCTCTTCTTTATTCTTTTTTTATGTATTATAGAAGTATCGGATCGGGACTCGGTATCGGTAGATACTCAAAATCAAATGACTCGGACTCGAGGGCAAAAAACCCTGCTTGGGACATCCCTATTTAAAGGTATGGTTCACCCAAAAATGAAAATTCTTTCATTAATTACTCACCCTCATGTCGTTCCAAACTTGTAAGACTTTTGTTCATCTTTGGAACGAAATCTGAGAGTTTTCTGTCCCTCCATTGACAGCTATGTAACTGACACTTTGACACTTCAAAACGTTCATAAAGAGATCGTAAAACTAATCCATATGAATTGAGAGGTGGGGACATGATTGCTTTTTTGATGAACAGATTTAATTTAGGCTACACTAAGGGTGTTTTCACACTGGCAGTTTAGTTCGGAACGGGGCACGTTCGCATGAATGTGAAAGCAACACGGACTGGGTACGCACTTGTTCAGGAAGTAAAGTAACCTGCACATGCGTTTTAGCTGATTATGATGTATTTAGTTAAATAAAACATGCAAGGCATAATAGTGTTGATGATATTCCTTGGATGCGAGCGAGAGTGAGCCTGCAGTGTATTCGCGCATAGTGCGTGAAATCAGGGCAACAAATTAATGTAAATCCACTGTCTCCTCAAAAGAGTCCGTTTGCAAGCAGCAGAAAGCCACATTATGCGACACACACACACACAGTAAACCTGTGTTGTTTACTCAGCTGTGCATAATAGCAATAAATTAATAAAATAAAATAAAATATTTTTTTGTCCCGCGGTCTGTTTTCTATTTTGTGCTGTGCACGTTTGCTATGATGTAAGATGCAGGGTTCGACAGAATCAAGTTGAGTGTGAAACCAGAACGCTGCGGGGGGCACCAGGAACAATCGCGCCCGGTGTTGTGCCGAATTCCGAACCCTTGCCAAATTATTACCCCCCTAGTTGAAGACAGTACCTGATTGCCTAATCCTAACCCCGCCCCTAATCCTAACCCCTCCCCCACAACTAATCCTAAACCTACCAATGCTAGGGGGGTAATAATTTGG
The DNA here is from genome assembly GCA_021464565.1 of Rutilus rutilus. Lineage (NCBI taxonomy): Eukaryota > Metazoa > Chordata > Actinopteri > Cypriniformes > Leuciscidae > Rutilus > Rutilus rutilus. Next base: position 21,049,402 of record JAJAQA010000021.1, on the reverse strand, counting down.
CGGGGGTCGAAATTCGGCACAACACCGGGCTCGACTGCAGCAAACGAGCCCGGTGTGAAAGCACCCTAAGTTGTCCTCAAAAATGAGCCAAGGGAATTAGGGCTGTGCGATATGACGGTATTGTATGGACGATATAAAAAGTCTATTGTTTCATGCTCTATTGTTTATATCGTGGTGTCGCAAAAAACTATTTACGACAAAACTTTTTCATCATTTGGATGACTGCAAACTTATGCTGCGTCCCAATTCGCCTACTTATACTACGCCCTAAAAGTATGTACTTTTTTGTGAAGAAAAAGTACATACTTTTGAGTGTGTAGCAAAAGAGTAGGCAAGCTTTGGGACATACTATTTCGTCATCTTAACGGACAGATCTGTCGCGTGCATCCTGTCACCGCAAACTGCCCTGTCAATCATATTGTCACAGTTAAAATCCTCCATTCAATCTAATTTAATTTCCTACCGACTCGGAGAGAAATGTATTTGCACGTTTATCTGCCAGTCGTGGGTCTTTCATGCGGAGACTCTCCTCTTGTGTTTGCAATTTGAATATAATGATGCATTTAAAAGTTAATGGCTAAACGTATCTTTACAAAAGTTAACAATGCATCTGCAGATGCAATATAATGTAGACAACATTGAATAAATACATTTTCGTCAGGTTAGATACTGATAATTAATCACTCAAAAACCCCTTTATCTAAACCTCTCTACATAACCGCCAGACTCGCGCGTCCTCCATGTTTGTAGGTTTTTTTTTTTTTTTTTTTTTTTTTTTACACTTTTCACTCGTGTTTGTAGTTCTAACCAAATCCTCGACCAACGCGCGATGGGTTGTGGGCAATATTAGCCGTTAGAGTGTGCATCGATCTGCACTTCGGATTCTGACCGGAAATAGTAGACCATCCGGGTATCTTTGGAACACTCATTTCAACATACTACGATTTGGGATGTACTAATTTTATTTTCGAATACTATTTAGGACGGATAGTATGCGAATTGGGACGCACCATTACACACCAACCATGGGGACACAGGCAGAAACGTGAATAACATGGCGAGTGAAGGGGAGACAGAACCGGGTGGCTCTGAGCTGGAGAAGCAACAGCCAAGACAAACCGAGGAGCTCGTTCCTAAACGAGGGGCTACCTCTGTAGCACAGACATGGTTTGGTTAACTATTTTATTTTGATAATGAACATGCTGCGATGTCAAGTTAGCAATGCTAGAACGTGTGCGCGTGCGAGGCGTCGGTGCGATCACTGGAATTTTTTTTCTTCTGAGGAACCTGTTACTCCGTAATTTATGGTCATACCGATAGAAGCAAAAAATTATTCAAAACTGTAAAGCTTTTGTAAAATACAGAAAACAAGTACGATGCCGTTTTCTGCCGTCTCTGTTTCCTTTCCGTGAACTGTTTCCTTTCCTTTCCCTGACGCATGAACCAAGGTCAGCAAAATTTTTCCTTTTTATATAGGAATATTAGGAATAAAATATAGGATATTTCACTTAAATAATTACAAATTAACAAAACGTTAATTTGTAATTATTTAAGTGAAATATCCTATATTTTGCATATAGGCCTATATATTAATTTTATATATTTAATTTTATTCTGTTTCCTCTTCACAGAAGCGCTTAAGTGACGTTGTGTGAATCAATGTTCTACACTATCCTGCAATTTTCGCTGGTTTTAAAAAACAAAAAGTTGCATATTACCTGCTATTTATTTTCACTGAAATGTAGGCCTAATTGTTTGACATTTGGTGACATATACAGTATATCCTCGGGAAAACTAACGCCAGCGCATTGCCATTGCGACTTACCTATGATGACTTGACAGCTGAGCGCGGACATTTCACTCACATTAATATTAGCTATGCGTCAATATCACATTTGCACAGTCTGAATTCGTGATTGGTTGACTGCCAAATTAAAATATTTAACACAACGATAAAATAACGTTAATAACCGGTTAATGGCCATTTCAAATAAGTGTGTCTGTTCAGAATGATTAAATTTGATTTTGTTTCCGTTTCTGGTTATGTTCCTGTCAAAATTTCATTCGTTTGTTTTCGTTCATTGAACAGATTCGGATCCCTGATTGCTGCTACATTTTAAACTTGAAAGTAAAATGTTTACATTTGGTATTTTATATATCATTTATTTATTTTATGTTGGGCCTGTAATCACTTGTTTTTGAAAACTTTTATATTTCATTCATATTTTATATTTCTACATTCTTAAACATTTGCCCAGAAGTTCTAAATAAAGGGAGAAAAATAATCACATATGGAATGTGTGTGTGTGTGTGTGTGTGTGTGTGTGTGTGTGTGTGTGTGTGTGTGTGTGTGTGTGTGTGTGTGTGTGTGTGTGTATATATATATATATATATATATATATATATATATATATATATATCTATATATATATATATATATATATATATATATATATATATATATATAGTGTATATATACATACATACATACATACATACATACTAGTACATATACTGTATATACTAAAAGAAAGTATTTTCCATGTGGTATATATATATATAATATATATATAAACTATTAATTGATTGAATTTACAGAAAAGGTACTATATCGTGATATATATCGTTATCGGGATATGAAATTACTTATATCGTGATATGAGATTTTGGTCATATCACCTGACCTAATGGGAATGTTCTCTGCCACTCCGGATTAAAATTGTATTTTCTATCGGCGATGGAGGATGAACTGGTATCGCCATTTGCACCGGTCCTTCAGTTAATGTTCTATCGTTTTCATCGCCTTCCTCCTCCATATCCTCAGTGTCGACTGTTTCAGTTGTAACTTCAGTTTCTGCACTTGGTCTTTTGAAATAATGACTAATAGGCTTCACACTTTATGTAAGCTTTCCTGTAGCTCAAACAGTACAACATTGGCGCTTGCAACGCCATGGTCATGGGTTCGATTCCCAGGGAAAGCATGAACTGATAAGAATGTAAATGTGTACCTTGAAATGCAATGTAAGTCGCTTTGGATAAAAGCGCCTGCCAAATGCATAAATGTAAATGTATGTTGTGTATCCATCTAGCTCACAGAGTGTTTACTTGAATATTTTTTTTTTTTAAATGGTATCTAGTAGCGTCTAGAAGGCGCGTTTGTGTGGATCACGTGATTATTATTTAACAGACAACATTGGTTCAGCGCAGAGACCGCATTGTTGTTAAAAAAATAAAAAAATAAATAAAATTGAATAAAAACTTTATTCACACTTGTAAGAATTGATAAATTAGAACATTCCAGACAGTCTGTTTCGGGGGTGACCAGACCCTGAGAGGACAAAAGGACCAAAAGGATTACCATTTGAACTGGCTCTCGTGCACCATCGAGACGAAAGTCTCACCTCCGAATAAACTTCATCTACATCTCTTTCCCTCTCCCCTCACCCCCTCTCTCTCATGCTCAGATGATCACCTGATTTCTCCCAAGAAAATGTATAGTTTAATGTTGAATGATTATCACAGAGTATTTTCATGTTTGGTATCGTTTAAAATGTCACAGTGCGACTGGTACAAATGTCTCATTTCAGAATAAGTAAAACACAAGGTAATAAGGTTTTAAGAGTTTATGGATAGTTGACTTACAAAGAAAGGTGGTCTCTCAAGACAAATGGTCACTCACCCCCAAGAGGTGCTACTTCTGAATGCAAATGTCTTTTGTTAAAACATGTTTCCATGTGAAAGAGGTCTGACTATTTAATGAAATGCAGCAGGGAGATCGGGGCCCTTTTCTGTACTTCAGATTGGCCCGTGAGGCTGAGAGAGAGAGATCTCTTAGCCTCACGTATTTCTTAAAGTTGGGTTTGCATCTTCTCTCTATTCCAGAGCATTTTATGTTTTGTATCGATTATCTTTGAATTGATTATGAAATTGGCATGATACATTTACCTATAAATTAGGTCAGCCGGAACCGGGAACACTTCCTAAAAGTCCCGATGTACTTGTTACATCATAAGAATGGCATCTACGCTAATCTTAGTCTTTATGTTTATTCCGAGGATCCGGGCCATATCCAGATCAGATGGTGGACCTGCGCCTAGACGCGACCACAACACATAATATAGTTAGCCGGATCCGGGCCGTATCCAGATCAGATGGAGGGCCTGCGCCAAGACACAACCACAACGCATCCCTGAAATGTCAGCAGAGATTGTGTCAACTAGACTCTACCCCGTGAAGGCCTCATCAACAAGACAGCCATCGGCACTGATCCTCAAAAAACCCGTCTCCATACCCGCGTCATAACTCCGATCTTCAACCAGATGGAACTGGATAAATATTCGGAATGTTCTGATCCAATCTGACTTCTGACCTATAATGCTGCCTGAATCATAATCATACACTGTTCGTTCATTGGCCAGAGGAGAACTGGCCCCCTGGCTGAGCCTGGTTTCTCCCAATGTTTTTTTCTCCATTCTGTCACCTGATGGAGTTTTGGTTCCTTACCACTGTCGCCTTTTTTGCCTTGCTTAGTTGGGGACATTTAATATTCAACAATATTATTGATCTGCCTGCATTGACACCATTATATGAGAACTGAACTGAATGTTGACATGACGGTTTTCTGCATGCATACATAAAAAAAAATATATATATATATATATATTTTAGGGGTGGAACGGTACATGTATTCATATTGAACCGAAACGGTGCGGGCGTCACGGTTCGGTGCATGAATATACACGGAGAATACACGGTATAAAAATAAATAAAACTTGCGTGCAAATTAATTAATGTAATGCGGAGCTACTGTTAGATAGATTATTTAGGGACACCTAATCTGTAGCCCCGCCTTAGCTCTGAAGCTCTGTGGCTATAATGAACAGGCTGCGATGTCAAGATTGCAATGCTGGAATATGTTGTGTGTGTGTGTACATATATATACACACACATGTATATATACACACACGTATGAACTAAATTAACTTTTTTTTCAACAAAAATGAACCATCACTGAACGAACGTAAAGCTGGACTATGATGCTATTTTCTTCAAGACACAAACTTTGTTGCATTATTTTCCTGTTATCTCTATAAAGCTGCTTTGAATCAATCTGTATTGCAAAAAGCGCTATATAAATAAAGGTGACTTGCCTCTCACAGAATTACCAGCTGGACGTTAACCAATCTGGTTTCAAGAACGGCAGTTCAACTGAGACTGCATTACTGCCTGTCACTGAAGCCCTACGGATTGTGAAAACTGATTTCAAATCATCAGTTATCGTCCTCCTGGATCTATCTGCTGCCTTTGACACTGTGAATCATCAGATCCTTCGGTCCACCCTCTCATCACTGGGCATCACAGGGATTCCACTCTACTGGTTTAAATCCTACCTCACATGTATGTAGGTCTTTCAGGGTTTCCTGGAGAGGTGAGATATCCAAAGCACATAAACTGATCATTAAATTCTGGAATAACCTTCCTGATAACGTTTGGGGCTCAGACACACTCTCCCAATTTAAATCTAGATTAAAGACATATCTCTTTAACCAAGCAATCATTAACACCTCTCATAATCTTGCACTACAGTTATATGTGATGAAATAGTAAAAAGCGCACATGATAGGCTTTTGCCTGAAATAATATAAACAGCAGCTGTGTTACTAGAGATTACGCCAGCTCCAGTTTGGATCCAGCCTCACTTGTGAAGACTTTTAAATGACGCCAACACTCACGAAGACTTCAGATGATGGCAACTATAGATGGACATACAAAACTGTCAGATATTATCCTTATAATTTAAACACTGGTTTCACAGACCGGGTTGCTTACGATTAACACTCAGCCATGTTTGTTTGGGGATGATGCGCTGTAGTAAGCTTTGGCATGACAAATTGGGAATCACAATCCGATAGAATGTAAGTTGGAGCTCCCCATCTTGTGAGAACTTCTGTTCTAAGGATACGTGTAATGGTGGAAGCTGTTGCGGTTCGCATGGGGAAAATCTCAACCCAACATGTATAGTAGTATACAACCACCATTATGTATTCACCATTATATATTCATGTCTACTCCCAGTAGCTCATTTGGTCTGTTCACAATAGTCTGTTGCATTTTCCCAGGAGGTTTTTTTATTGTCACTTTTCAGGACTTGGCACTTCTTCACAGCATTTAACGAAGTGTTTTACTTCGGACCACATCTTAGGCCAGAATGCAACATAATGAAGCCTTTTGTAGGTTTTGAAGATGCCTAGATGTCCACATAAGGGGTTCTCGTGATAATATAAATCCAGTAGTGAGTTTGGTGATCAGAAACCTGTGTTTTCCTATACACTTTGTCTTCCAACTATATATTTTTCCATCATGACAGGATCTTCTTCTGCTAAAGCACGGAACACTTTTTAAATCTCAGGGTTTTGGTGTTGTTCTGCCCACATAATATCAGCAGTAAAAGGGAGATTGTCTATTTTATAATAATAATAATAATACGTTTATTTTATATAGCGCCTTTCTGAGGACTCAAGGTCGCTTTACAATAATTACAAATACACATAACATAGAAACATGACATAGAGATGATACATATAAACTGTGAAGGATAACATAGTAGAGGTATAGTACATATAGAATCAGAACATTCAGGGGTCAGGGAAACAAGTGACAAAAAGATGTGTTTTAATGTGGGTTTTGAAGTCTTGTAGTGATGAGAGATTGCGGATTTGTTGTGGAATTGAATTCCAGAGAGTTGGCGCAGCGGTGCAAAAAGCCCTTCCACCAAATGATGATAGTTTGTGCCGTGGGATTGTCAACAGACCGGTATCGGATTATCTAAGTGTGCGGACAGGTGTGTATGTATGGATGAGGTCAGAGATATAGTTTGGGGCAAGACCATGGAGTGCTTTGAATGTAATAAGGAGTATCTTGTACTGAATGCGATAGCAGATGGGTAACCAATGTAGACTGCGTAAGATGGGGGTAATGTGGGAAGATTTCTTAGTGTAAGTGAGGACTCTGGCGGCAGAGTTCTGGATATATTGAATTTTATTTAATGATGAATTTGGTAAGCCATAGAAAAGAGAATTGCAGTAGTCAAGCCGCGAACTGATGAAAGCATGAACTAGGGTCTCAGCATCACTGATGGTAAGAAATGGACGTAAGCGTGCAATATTGCGAAGGTGGAAGAAGGCAGATTTAGTGAGCGAGGAGATGTGAGGAAGAAAGGAAAGGGAGGAATCAAAGATTATACCCAGGTTTTTGACAGTGGTGGAAGGTTGAACCGGAACTCCAGCAATATTGAGATTGTCAACACAGACCCGGGATGTAGTTTGAGGTGAACCAATAAGAAGTAAATCTGTTTTGTCTGTGTTGAGTTTGAGAAAATTACTGGTCATCCAAGCATTTATTTCATCAATACAAGCTGATATGGAAAGCGTTGGGAAAGGAGCATTGCGTTGGGAATGGATGTATAGTTGGGTATTGTCTGCGTAACAGTGGAATTTGAAGCCATGATGACGGATGATATCACCTAGTGGAAGCATGTATTGTAGTATCAATTGTTACTGCAAATCTGCTTCCAGGATTATGTGGATACTAGATCTCAGATTAGATTGAGCATGGGGCACGTCAGGAGAGATTCTAGATTTCTTACTTATGCAGTCGCATTCACTATAGGGGGCTAGATAAAAATACTATTAAAATAATAAGCATTGGGGCGGCATTATTTTATAGTACTAGCCATAACCTCTGGTTACTGTTTCAGCTTTATTCAAGTTGTTATATAGTTATATTAGTAACTATAGGGGACTAGATCAAAATATTATAGAGATAATAGCAAGCATTGGGACGGCATTATTTCATAGTACTAGACATAATCTCTGATTATTGTTTGAACTTGAAGTTGTAATATAGGTGACTGTAGGGGGCTAAACAGAACTGATATTTAAATAATGGCAAGCATGGGCAGCCTATTAAATAGCATTAGCCATAACCTCTGATTAATGATCGGACTGGTGAGTTTGTGACCGTTGGATCCGCGTAAAAGATCGGCCGGCGCAGGACCCTGAGTGACATTGGTAACCGAATGAGCGAGCACAATAAGAGTAAAGAGTTAAATAGAATAATCAAATGTGTAGTTAAACTAAATGACCAATAATCAACTGGGATTCTAACCCAAATAAAATGGAGTCAGATAAAAGTAAATTGGAATTAAACTACCTTGCCACACTGAAAAGACAGAACACGCAGGAAACCTTCACCCCCTTATTGGAAACTGTCGTTGGGCCGATTGGACGGGCCTTACACTGTTGTAATTGCAGTGTAAATGCATTCACCTCTAAGATTGTGTATACATTAACATGGATAGAAAACAATTTATGGAAAAGTTAATTTCTGTCATCTCGCTGTATTTTCCATATATAAATATATAAGCGAATTTAAACATATTACATTTACTATAAAACCAATATAATTAATGCATCACACTTGTGAATTTATCTTCAACTGTTTTATCTTCAAAAAAATGTGTGTAATTGTAATTTTAAGTGTAATTTTAATAATTATAAAAGCATACTATAATACATTTTATTAGTATTATTATTATTATTATTACGGTACAAATGTATAATTAAGAAAGTTCATCATTTCTGAGGGAAAAAATGAATAAGGTCGAGGCCAAAAAAACCTCTAACTTGACCCTTAGCAGGACTCGACTTGCTTAAGGTGAGCCACTGACTTGACTTGCTTGGTTTGTGTGCACTGCGACTTGAGACTTGCTTGAGACTTGTTGGTAGGGACTTGAAACTTACTTGCAACTTAAACGCGTGTGACTTGCTCCCACCTCTGAATAATAATAATTATAATTATAATAATGTTTAAATGGTATAACAATATGTTGGCTTAAGAAGCTAGTAGCTACAGTTTGTGAACAAACTTTGATGTTGGCTTGAGAAGCCTGATGGTAATATTGTAATCTGTTCATTTACTTATCCAATACATTTTTAAAGTCTTTATTTAATGACAAATATAGTAATAATATGAGCAGCCTTCATTGTTTGTTACCAAGGCAACCGCTTCATTTACTTATCCAATAAATTTTTAAAGCCTTTGTTTAATGAAAAATATAGTAATAATATGAGCAGTCTTCATTGTTTGTTACCAAAGCAACCGCTGCACTCCATACCACTTTTTATGTTTATGGAAAAGTGCCTGTACACTTGAGAGCCAGCAAGATCACAAAGAAAGCTTGCTGGTGTGATTTATTCACCTCAGGGAAGCTGCTGCCCTCACTGCTATTCGACTGTTTATTCGCTGTTACTGTCACTAATGGAGCTGAACAAAAAAAGACAAGTCAAACTCAATCTACTTTTTAATGGAATGACACAATTTCTCTTACTCTGTAAAGAGACCTGTTTACAGTGGTGTAGTGCTGTATGGTCATACCCGTGAGCTCATGGATGGTCATTCTGTCCAAGACGTTGAAGGATGTGTCGAGCTTCAGTGGCTGACTGCAGCGCTGACAAACAAAACTCACCTGCATAGTGTTGCTAGAAAACTTCAATCCCTCCATGCTGCTGTAGAAACATAACACACACACACACACACAGTTACAGGAGCTTTTTGGACATTCATCTAGGCAGTGTCCTAAATACAAAACAGTTTTGCTCTGAAGTTTACATACCCTCTGCAGATTAATCAATCTTAATAATTTTAACAAAATAAAAGGTATCATTAAAATTGCAACATGTATTATTTAGTACTGTCCTGAATAAGCTATTTCACATAACAGATGTAAGTATTTTGTGGAGCTTCAAAAGGGCAGTACAAAATGGAAATAATATTATCTTTAAACAAAATAAGAAAAATTTACACATCACTGTTCAAAAAGTTTTCACCCCATCTCTTAATGCATTATTTCTCCTTCTTGGGCATCGGTGAATGTTTTCACCTTTTCAATGAGTTGTTTATGAGTTCCTCAATTGTCCAGTTTGAAAAGATGGATCTCAAAATCATAGTCACTGTTGGAAAGGAGTCAAATATGCAGAAGATGCAAGAAAACCATTGAACGTGCAGGGTCAGAAGGCTTTTTCTGAAAAACAGTGCCCTGTTTAACTGCTCAGGACAAAAAAGGGACTCATGAACTACTATCACAAAACATAAAAACAGTCCAGGTAAGAAAACACAATATTAAGATTTAAGGGTATGTAAACTTTTGAACAGGGTAATTTTTATATGTAAACATCTGTTATATTAAACAGCTTATTCAGCACAGTATAATATGCATGTGTGTGCGTGTATCCCATGCTGGCAGAATGAGTCGTAATCAGAGGTGGAAAGTAACTAATTACAAATACTTTCGTAGAGTAGATTTTTCAATTTTTTCTACTTGAGTATAATAACATTTTGGTACTTTGGTTTTGGTATAAAATATTCAACTTGGCTACATTTATTTTTCACAGAAAGTACAAAGTACTTTGACAAAGGTGCCGACAGAGAAACAGGGTAAGCTGAAATTTGAAACTACTTTTCACTTTTCAAACTACTGCGTTGGAACCTTGTGTATGGGGCTAAATAATATGACAAAATGATTTGAATTGTGTAAATTTGAATTATTGACAAGTGTAATTAACAACATTGAATATTATGTAGATTTTTAAATAGTTCTGAATTTGATTTCTTTAAACGAATATTGAACATTTGCAATGTAAAAAATGTTTGTTCGGAATTCTTAGACTGCAAATATCCAGTAAAAAAAAAAAAATACAGATTAAAGTTTAAGATGAAGAAATTTGGAACTTCAAATTCAGTTTTCTAAAATTAAAAACGGGGAACCACGTAGTGGTTTAAAAACAAACACGGGGAACCACGTGGTGGTGGTTCAAAAGAATCCGTGTATCATTCGTTCTTCTATCATTCAGTCGTTTTTTTATTTAATATTAAGAGTAGAAAAATGAGAAAACAGTTTGAATATTAGATTTCTAATATTCTAATATAATGATTTGATGCTTCAAAGTCATCTAAAGCCATTTCATAGCTTAATGTGAGGGACAGAAGAATATTTACATTGTTAAATTAAAGTTCTCGGAAACTCGTCTTCCCTCCGATGTGGCTGTCATTCATTTGTTCAGCATTCAAACAGCGCGTTGCGTTCAGTTTCGACAGTCAGCACGGTAAATTCTGTGCACTTGCATAAAATTATCTTGCTGGAGTTTATTGCTATTTCTAAACGATGTCGTACTCGCTACCGGGTGCCTGTTAGATCACACAACACTATATGAATGACTATATGAATTTGCATCACAATAACTGGAATTGAATAAACAAATGATCAATAAACTGTTGAATAGATTAAAATTTGTGTGCTCAACATCTCCTCTCTTTTTGCAGTTATTAGGGTTTATCTGGTGTAAGACTGGAAAAACTAGAAGAGAGAGCTACTCTGAGAGAAAAAAGGAAATAAACATTTGAACTCACTCTTGTGAAGTTACCATCACCATTTGAGACGCAAAGTCTCACCTCAGAATACATCTCTTCCCCTCTTCCCCCACTCCCCCTCTCTCATGCTGAGATCACATGAAATTCACCCAAAAATCTATATGGTTTAATGTGAATAATTATCATTGAGTATTATACATGTTTGGTATCATTTGAAATGTCTCGGTGCGACTGGTACAAAGGTCTCATTCCCAAAGAAGTAAACCAAAAGGTAATAAGGTTTAAGAGTTTAGAGATAACTGGCATACAAAGCAGGGTGGGTCTTCAGGCATATGGCCTCCTGCTCTTGAAAGGTGTTAACTCCGAATGCAAATTTTCATTGTTAACAAATGTTTCCATGTGAAAATAAGTTTCTGTCTATATTAAGAAATGCAACGAGAAGATCATGCCGATTCTGTACCTCAGATCACCCCTTGAATGCTGAGAGTCGTCGGGACTCTCAGCATCATGTATTTCCTAATGTCAGGTTCGCATCTCTTCTCTTTATTCCAGAGCATTTGATGTTTTGTATTGATTATCTTTGAACTGATTACAAAACTGGCATGATATATTTACCTGACATAATAAATTGTAAACATTTTATTCTAACGAACTCAGGCATTATTTTCAGTAAAGAGTTAAAAAGAATAGTCAAACATTCGCTCACATTTAATGATGCACAGATATCATTAAAACCTTTTCATTTATGGAGTCAGATGAAATAACGAGAAAATACATATGAGAAAATGTATTTCATTTAATCAAACATATTGTATTGTAATATTGACAGTAATGCGCAAAGACCTTCCCCGCTGACCGGATGCCTCCATTGGGCCAATTGAGCGCAGGCTTACACTGGTGACCGTGTTAAATGGTGGGGTTTCAGGTCCTCCACTTCAGATGTGAGGGAACGACCGCAGCAGATTTGTCAATTCTGAAAGCAAAAACTGACGCGATATTAAGCTGTATAATAAACGCAGACTTGCTCGTTACATGATTTTGGTATTCTTGTAAAGATTACAAATTATTGGTATGATCGCCCGTAACGGCTGAAGTAAGGTAAATAAATGTCAGCTTGGCACGGGTTTCGAATGCGCGCAAAAATAGTTGCACCACGAGACGACAGTATAATGAACAATTCCTATGACGTAATTTTCCGTCATGAAAATGTGTCCGCCATTTTTATTTCTTCTACATTCTTAATTCTACTTTTTCGAATTCCTCCTAGGACATTGCTCCGATTTTCACGAAAATGGAACCAGATCATCTTCAGACCATGCCAACAAAAAGTTATCGAATTCATGTTGATTTGTCAACTCATTATCGAATATCTCCGCAACGCTTTATCGCATTCAGACCAAACTTGGTACGTCATCACAAGCATGACAAGCGTTTCGGCTAATTTTGCTTGAATAACTTCTGAACGGTTTGCCCAAAAATAAAAAAAATTGGTCTCGTTAGATTCAGGGCGGAATTGATATCCAAATCATTCATATCAACCATTTTAGGCATCGGCCATTTTAAATTTAGTACTAAAATGCTGTATTTTCTGAACGCATGAACGTGTCGTTACAAAACTCGGTATGGGTCATCAGTGAGATGCCCTGAAGGAGCCTGAGAAGTTTCAAACCAGAACCACCTAGTGGTAAAATTAAATGTTCAAATGCTTATAAAACTGGGTGTGGTCAACTTATTTTCACAGGAGTCATCTCCTTAGATTCCTGAGTCCTTGCCGAGTCCAACGATACCAAACATGATAGGTTACGCCTTACGGTTTGTGTAGCGTTGTGATTTAGCGCTTAAAGGCACACTATGCAAGATTTGTACCTTAATATAACAGCTTCGAAGTCATTTCAACGGTAAACGAACTCGTAATAGGGCAAATCATCCCAATAGCAAAGCGGGGGGGACGCCGCTGGCAAAACCAGCAATGCAGGTTTGAGAGGTGGCGCCCCGCCAAATCTCGCGAGAATCACGACTTGCTTTACGGCACGACGTTACATACATCAACAACATATGAAGCAGTCTCTATGGAAGACACTAGCACGCATTTCAGACGTGAATCATGGCAGATTCGATGAAGAAAGCGCGGTCGGAAGAGTCAAGGATTGAGGGCAGCGACGGCTCTGCGTGAGTGGTATTTACGACAGTAACATTAAACTGCATAGTATGCCTTTAAAAAACATTTGCCAATATCTTCAAAACCGTTAGACCGATCAAGACAAAACCTCCGTAGGAAATTTGAAAATATAGGTTGTTGGCTATACGCTAATGCCCAAATGTCAAAATATTAATAGTAAGTGGCAAGAAAATGCAAACAAAGTCATGTGTGGGTAATTTTTTATGCGTTTTTACAAATGTCTATAACTCCAAAACAAAATTAGATATTTTCACCAAATTTGGCACACATGTATGGGCTCACTGAGGACACATATAAAAATTAGTGGGATTGTGCCTCTTGTTGGCGCTATAATTGAACAAAACATGAAATTGCCATTAACTTCAATACAGTATTGTGATATAAAATGCTATACTTTATGAACACATTAGCGTATCGTTACGAAACTCGGTATGAGTCATTGGCACCATGCCTTGAAGGTAATCAAAGTTTCGGGGCAGCGCCCCCATGCCGTCAAAAGTTATAATAAATTAAGAAAATGCTAATAACTTTTAAAAAAAATTTGCCTATTGTAATGACTTTGGTCTTAATAGATTCCTTGGCTTATGCCAAAAACAGATACCAATTTTGCCATAGTCAGCAAAACTTCCTGTCCACCATCTTTATTTTCTTTTAAAACCTACTTTTTCAACTTCTCCTAGACCATTAGTCAGATTTCCACCAAAATCGAATCGTATCATCTCCAGACCGTGCCGACAAAATGTTATGGATTTCAAGTTGATAGACAAAACCGTTTTCGTATACCACAGCAGCAAAGGTGAGGCATGATGCCAAAATGACTATTCAGGCTTTATCTCTTCAATGCCTTGACATATTGACACCAAACTTTTTATGTGTCATTGTCACCTCACTCTGACCCCACCACATCAATTTCGTAACTGCGCCACCTATTGGTCAAAAGTGTCAATCCACCAAATCATTTTAATAGTGACTATATGATGATTTTTTTTTTAGATTATTTTTTTCACCCATTTTGTCTAAAATCATCTTAAAATGTCTTTAATTGCTCATTGCTGCAGACACTCCCAGACGTGTTGGCATGGTTTTGCGCTTGGCCCCGATAATGGCTGCTTGCAGCTATATTTACAAATGCTATCGTTAAACTATGGTTACTATATATGAATATCAGATGATGTCACCAATGTCTCCTCACTGACGTCACTCACTTCTAAAACTTGTCTGCCGACATCTTGAGTACCTGATTCACGTCAGTTGCAAAGGAAGTAGCTAGCTATGCCTTCAATATGTTGTGCGGTGGGGTGCAACAACAAAAAAGGAGACCCCAAAATATCCTTTTACAGGCTACCTCAGGACGAAAAAAGACGCCGTAATTTGCGGGTGGGACGGGTGGGACATGTCCCCACCACTTTTGAAACATCTCGCGGCACGAATGTACCAATACAAATAAACAAAACATCTCCAGTTAACTAGCAGAGCATTCATTTCGTTCGTTTGTTAAATAAGAGGCGATCATGCGCTGAAATGTGTTGTTTCTGAAATCAAGTGATCAAAGTGCTCGTTGCCGCTGCGATCAGTGGCGCGGATACTGTGTTTGTTTGTGGCTCATGCATAATCTTCACTCGGACGCGCGCTTCAATCTGGAGAGACTCTCTATTCGTTCCGGTGAAATTACAAAACAAACTGCACACAAACGTGTCCCTGCCT
This sequence comes from Rutilus rutilus, assembly GCA_021464565.1. Classification (NCBI taxonomy): domain Eukaryota; kingdom Metazoa; phylum Chordata; class Actinopteri; order Cypriniformes; family Leuciscidae; genus Rutilus; species Rutilus rutilus. The sequence goes on along the minus strand of JAJAQA010000021.1, from coordinate 21,034,092 downwards.
GATATACAACCACTGATAAACAATCGGTTTTGATAAAAAAAAAATATATATATATATCGTATTTTCCGGACTATAAGTCGCACTTTTTTTATAGTTTGGCTGGTCCTGCGACTTCTAGTCAGGTGCGACTTATATATCAAAATTAATTCAGACTGAGATGAACCAAGAGAAAACATTACCGTCTACAGCCGCGAGAGGGCGCTCTATGGCGGAGTTGTTCAGAAGCGACACCAAGGATGAAGAAAATTCAATGGATTCAGTGATGTGGAAAGAGATCGCGGGAGCGTTTACTGGTAACTTGCTTGTTGGACTTGCTGGCTTATGTTAATTTAGCCTATTCAGCCTCCCAGGTGTTCTTTATGCTAGCTATTGTGTAGCTGAATAACTGTTAATGTGTTGCATTAACATACCGGACACCTACTCAGCCTGTTGTTCTGTGTGCTACTGTGTAGTTGAATAACTTGTCTTTCCAGATTAAATGTCTGTTCTTGGTCTTGGATTTTGTGAAATAAATTTCTAAATAAATGCGACTTATATATGTTTTTTTCCTCTTCATGACGCATTTTTTGACTGATGCGACTTATACTCCGGAGCGACTTATAGTCCGGAAAATACGGTATATATATATATATATATGAGAGCAGATTAGAACCCAGAACCTCTGACATGCTTGGCAAAAGTTCTGCCCCTGCACCATTTAAATACACACTTAAAATAGTCAGATCAACATATAATATCATTGAATGCCAGGATTCGGTAGCAGCGGACAGAGGCTGGAAGTACGCGTAGGGATCACACTTAGGGCTGTAACGATTCCTCGATTAAAGTCGAGTACTCGATTTAAAAAAATCCTCGATTTCAATTTACCCGTGTCGAGTAATCGGCAAAATACCGGAAGTGGCGCATTCCACAGACGACAATCCATGAACCGCAGAATTACTAAGACAACGCGATATATTTAAAACCATTTACAATCATAATATAGCATAGTGCTATTGTGAAATCACAAAGGCTGTGATTCAGTTAAATAAATATATCCTCTGTTTTTTTGTTTGTTTGTTTTTTCACAGAGAAGCACGACGCTTTAATTACATGAGTGCAGATTACATGTTAAAATTACCTCAGCTCCGTTCACAGTAAACACTGCTCTAAGCAAACTCAGCGTCTGCAGTGCTGTTTGTTTAGGTTTCCAATAACGTGCATTTGGGAATGCAAGTCGGACGCAGTTTGTGTTTCATAGTTGCACTGTTATCATTTATATTCGTGGAGCGCGTCTTGGGTTTGTCAAACTGCTTCTCGGTTTCTCGAATTGCTGTTCATCGCGAGTTCAAAATAAAAGTTTAAGCTCTCGCTCTGAGTTTGCATGTTTTGATGTGCACATGTTCTTGTTCAAGAAATTACAGTGGCTGTAGCATTTCTATCGTACAGAAGTGACCAAATATTAAAGGTTAAGTTGACATTTGAATTAAATGTTGTTTGGCCAATATTAAACAAGGATTTGATAATGCCTTAGTAACAACAACTAACACCAGGCTGCTGGCGCCCTCTGCAGACATTTGTTATTTATGTACATAAGTTATGTTTATATTAGTTTATATCATTTATTTTACATGGGTGTATTTTAACAGTGTTGTTCAATAAAACCCATATAATTACTTACTTTGATACTTTACTTGAACCAATTATTATTGCTTGTTATTATATATTTGTATTTAGAGTCATTTTAAAAGCTGTAAACTTGGATCTATTTTTTTTACACTTTTTTTTTTATCCGATTACTCGATTAATCGACGGAATAATCTGTAGAATACTCGATTACTAAAATAATCGATAGCTACAGCCCTAATCACACCCTAATAGGGATGGCTCGATACCACAATTTTGGTTTCGGTACGGTACCAGAACCTAATACCTCGGTATCGATACTAAATCGATACCACAGGTGACAAATAACCAGCCTCAAAATTTAAGTGAATTGAAACAGTTTTATTAAAAAACACTGCTTGAAACTCTGCTGCACCGAATGTGCAAACAAAAAGTTATCAAAATGTTTTAAAAAAAATTTAATAAATAAAAAACAGTCAGGGAACTTACACTTACAAAAAGAAAAAAAAGAAAAGGACACCTGAAATGATACAATTAAAATAGGTTAATATCTATTATCTATAATAATTGATTAATATAGAATAATAATATAATGAAATGAAATTTAAACCATTAGCTGTCATGCATCAACAGAGAATTATCAACATTTATAGCATTTATTCATCTTGGTTTGATTACTGTTTGGTTTGGGTTCATATTAGTTTAATGCATAAAGTAATGTTAACATGCTAAACATGTATTAGTATATTTAAATAATAATTACGGATTGATCTATTCTAGATTAATAAATGCTATAATACTGTCAGGTCAGGTTATCTAATGAATGTTGACAAATGTAGCTTAAATGTAAAGTGTTACTCTAACATTCATATTAGTAATATCCATATTACTACTATTACTCTCTCTCAGCTGATTCCTCAGTCGGTCGCCACAGCAGCAGTGATAGATATGCCTTTCATTTTACTATCACCAATACTAAAATTAATATCACTTATCTCTTTATTCATTCAAATTCAATTAATATATGATTGTTTGAAAGTGCAAAAAAATTATGAGAACTAAACTTCATTGGTTCTAGCGTGTCATGAAAGCACATTTGAGCTTTCGTGTTTACCGTGTCATATTTAATTGATAAGCTCTATGTGCGCTGTGAATAAAAGTCTAAATTAAATCAGTTGAATGATGGACTCACGTGTCGATCTCTGAACTCTTTGAACAAGTCAGGATGATCAAGTGACAAGTGGTCAACGTTAGCCAGATTTGATGTGTTGCCTCCCGTGGCAAATTTAAAGCAGCGTTTGTACAGTGGATGTACAGTGGTCTGTTGCTTCACCTTTCTCATTACTTTTGTAGGCAAAGTAATGCCATATTTCACTCCTATTGCTCTCTTTATTTATTAATTTCGGGCGTGTAGAATGAGCTTCATCTGTTTGATCCATCGTGTTCCTCCGTTGTCACCGTTTGCCGGTTTTGCGTGACCCGCGTCAGTTTGGGTAGCGCACTGCCGCCTAGCGGTGAACTTCAAAACAGCAGCGCATCAAATACCGAAGTGAGCAAAATTATGATATTGTACCGTTTGAAATATGATATATACCGGTATTTTTGCAGTACCGGTATACCGCGCATCCCTACACCCTAACGATATTATTTTTTGAAAGTAGCGTTTCTTTTCATAGCAGTAGAGGTGTGAAATGTTGTCTTTCGTAGCTATTTACTGTATCTGTACGAAGCTGTAAATAGTAGCAAGCTAGCTAGTTAATGGTTGTCAGTACCATAGACAGTACTCGGTAGGTACTCAAGATAGTGGCAGTCAACTGGAAAAAGAGCAGATGACGTAAGAGGTCACGTGACTGATATTCATGAATAGTAAAAACAGGGTAGCCTACATTTTCGTCAGAGACTGATGTCTCATTTGATGACTGTAATTGGCCTAACGTTATATTTACGTTGTTTTTGTCATTATTTGCTTGTAGAATTACTTTGGAAACATGTGACTTGAATGTAGAATTTCTAGTAGAATTTGTAATAAAACCATAGTAGCCACAAATTTACCATTGTCTGACTACAGACTCCATGAAATGTAATATACTATAATAGAACCATGTTTAATTTTCATAATAGACAAACACAGAGGTCACAAGTCAACAGGCACATTTCCTTGATTCTACTATTTTTCATACAAATAAAATAAAAACCATATAGTTAACCTACATTTGAGGTTATAACCATGGTTGTGAGGTGCTATATGCATGATTTTACCTATGATTATCATAATTTAATTTTAAATGTATGATACTCTGGATGACCAACGGTTCATTTTAATAAAAGTAGAGTCCTATCTCAAACAGTCAGAAAGTTACATTTTACCCTTTAAACATGAGAAAAAAAAAATCACGTTACTGTTTTTGTTGATGAACAAATGTACGAATGCGATTCGTGCCATCACAGTCAGGGAACACAAACCTATTTTATGATTTGAAACAATATCACCCATTTGAACATAAAGAAACTAAGTTTACTCGTGCATATTTTGATGTAGAAAAAATATTTTATCATCATAAATGTTTTGAATATTGTACCTCAGATTAGTGAAATGTTCATCTGGTTGACAAGTGTTTGTCATGTTCTGACAACTATAATAATAAAAGACAACAAAAGAATAAAACCCACAATTAACTGTCTGCTTTCTACAACTTTCAGTCAGGGAAAAAAAAAACGTGAAAAAATATGACATTTGTTGTGATAATTATTGATATCGATATATCGATATGAAAAATGTTATCATGATAATTTTTTGGCCATAACACCCAGCCCTAAACAAATAGATATATCTATTTGACAATATAAAAGAAAATGTCTTTTGATGCATTTTTTTGTTGTTGTTGTACCACCATCTAACCTTTCTTTTTTCTTTTAGATTGCTTCTAAAAAGAAATAGGTTCAAGGAATATGTGTGCTGCTATTTTCTACATTTTTCATTCCGAACACTATAATTATCTTATGCCAATATTCAATACTTACATAACATATGCTTACATATTTTTAAACCTCTCAATAATTTTAGCAGAGCAGTTGTCGCCTTGCAATTGTAACCAAAAAGCAAGCGCTAATTTCTTCGCAATTCAAATGGAATTTCATTGGCATCTATTGTGTTTCCATAACTCCTGTGCAGATGTTTAAAGCTCTATGTTGTATTCTGTCTAATTCCTCAATTGACTTGATAGCAGCTCCATACAATACAACCATAATAGCATCGAAGCTCCAACCAAACTTCGATAGCCAACAGAGCTTATTTCGCCCCTATGCATAACCAGTTAAGTAACTCATTTTATTAAATATCTAAGTGAAACCAACCCAGTGTTTGTTTGATATTAATAAAGTACCTTTCATTAGCCGTCTCCTCCTGTTTACTGCTAGCAGAGGATGTGACGTACATTGCGTTCTTCTTTTGAGATTTTATTGGCGATTGACGAACAACGAAATGGCGTATTACCGCCACCGACTGGTATGGAGTGATGGCCGATTTCGAAACACTGCTGAAACCTTATCGAATCAGCAAGTGTATCAAACTGCCAAAGTCACGTGATTTCAGTTAACGAAGCACTGTTACGTCATAACTTTCGAAACGTTTCGAAATTTCAAATGGTTCACTTAAACCAGTTAAACTGATGTTGGACGATCTCTGTGAACCCATGATGAATCATGCGGGTTCACTGAGACCCCCCAGCAGCGAACGATTGAACAAGTGTCTAAGGGTTTTAAGTTTTAACCATAGAGGTTTTACCCATAGGGTTTACTTTTACCCATAGGGTTTTACCCTGGTCGCTGATCAGTTTTATACATTTGTATACTTTTTAATTAGACATTAGTATAAATAAAATGAATAATAGTAGTATTTTATTGGCCTGTTTAGCTGAGCAAGCCAAAAAAAAAAAAAAAAAAAACAGGCTCGGAATATTTATGAAAGAAAACATACACAGACTCTTGATATTTAATCTTATTAGATGGTTAGTTAATTGCATTTGATAGATTTTACTTTTCACAATGGCAGTGTGTTTGTAAAAGGTGTTTTGATACATGTTTGCAATGTCTGAATCTTTGTTGCATTTCTGTTCTGACCAGCAGGGGTCACCAGTGTGTACACTTCGAACCAGTGAATCATTTTGCTTTAAAAAGCTTCGTTTTTCCCATCACTAAGATCAGAATGACGATATTTCTCCTCCCTTTTTATATCCTCTCCCGCCAATTAGTTATTTTGAGATACTGAAAAAGAAAACCATATTTATTTCCTGAGGTATTTTGTAATAGAATCATTTTTTCAGTCTCATTTAATTTCTGACAGGCTATAGCATAATGTTTCCATAAACATTCCAATGATTCATCTTGCCCACAAAATTCACAGTGTAGTATTGTGTGTCCAAATCCTATCCTTGATATCTCTTTACTCCTGTTTTTTTCTTGCACTTCTCATCTCTCACACTTTCCACTGAATTCTGTAAAACCATCTGCCTTTCTTTTCCTTATCCTATTGGTTTTGCCACCTTTACTTCAACCTTTTCTTAATAATAGCCTACTCTTGATATCATTAATTTATGTTTTTTGATGGCTTAATTATTTTGCTGTCTTATCTGCTATTTAATTTCCTTGTATACCAATCTGTGCCAGGATAAAATAAAAATACTACTGTATAAGGCCCATCATTTGAATTCTGTATAATGTTTGAATGAAAGAAAAAAAAGAGGAAAGAAAGTGACATGACACATGGCCAAGTATGGTGTCCCATACACTGATCTATATAAAATGTCATTATATAGATCAGTGATCCCATACTCGGAATTTGTGCTCTGCATTTCACTGCAAGCGGCCCGTCACGAATGCAAATGCGGCCCATGATATGCCGTCCACATTTAAAAAATATATATATATATTTGTTTGTTTTTAAATTAAAATTGATTAAACAAATATAAGTTTGAACTATATTGTTTTGTCATATAAAATCATTTTGGTAATATGTATATTATTTTCAGACATGCACAGACCTACTGTGCTGACAAAATTACACAGTTAAAAGTGTGCAGTGGGTTCCGGCAAGATGGCGGACTGGGTGCATTGCATGTTTTGAGCTCTCTAGGCCTGTCCCAGATGTTAACAAATATTTCGCTATCCAAATTGCCATAATGTGCTCCTTTTGAAATGACAAATAACAAGGAATTTTAAACCACCGAAAAAGATTGTGCACCATGACGTCGGAAAAAAAGAATCTGGCTTTATCCTGCAGCAACGACACAACTGACGACCATGAGTGTTGTGATGAGGCAGAGACTGTGGGATCCATTTGCAGCTTTATTAGAGAGTAGTCAAGACAGGCAGGCAAACACAGCAGACAGGGCAAAGCAGGCTAGGCATAGACAAACCAGGTGAACAGGCAAGGGTCGAGACAGGCAGCAAGAATCAGGAATCAATAAACAATCCAGGTCAGGGCAGGCAGCAGAGAATCAGAAACGATGAACAGTCCAAGGTCAATAACAGAAATCAAACACGGGAATAAACACTCAGAAATGATGGCCGGGGCAGAATCAAGACTTCGCGTTCAATGTGTGTGTGGAAGTGGTTTATATGAGTGTGTGTAAATGAGGTGCAGGTGTGTAACGCAATCAGTCCCAGGTAAGCGGTATTATGGGAAGTGGAGTTCAATGGGTAAAGTTAATATTCCGGGGAAGGTTCCCTCCGGTAGTGAAGAGGCGGCGGTGCGGGAGCCTGCTCTGTAACAGAGCCCCCCCCCTGCGAGCAGCTCCTGAGGCAAGAAGGCAAACGACGCCGGGGTCTTCCACGAGGTCGAGGGGCCGGTTTTTCCGGATGCATCCGATTAAACTCTTCTGTGAGTGTGGGGTCTAGGATATCTCCAGCGTTGACCCAGGATTGCTCCTCCGGACCGTACCCCTCCCAGTCAACCAGATACTGGAGGACGTTACCCCGGCGCCTGGAGTCCAGCAACTCGTGCACACGGTACGCCTCCTCCCCGTCAACCAGGATGGATGGGGGGTCTGGAGCCCCGACTCCCTCCTCCAACTCTCCTCTCGGACCACCGGCAGGTTTCAGGAGTGATACATGGAATGTAGGAGAAATACGGTAATTAGCGGGCAAATCAAGTAAAAAAGATACAGGGGAAATTTGTCTGAGAATTTGGAACAGACCAACATACCTGGGACTGAGTTTGCGACATGGAAGTCGAAGTCTGAGATCTCTGGTAGAGAGCCAAACCCACTGGCTGGGTTGATAAACTGGAGCGGGGCGTCGGTGACGATTAGCCTGGACTTCTTGACGTCTGACGGCATGGAGGAGATGAGTGTGTGCTTGATCCCAGACCTCTTCACTCTTTTGTAACCATTCTGTGATAGATGGTAAGTCAGTGGGTTCACCGGACCAGGGGAAAGGTGGAGGTTGGAAGCCCAGGATGCATTTGAAAGGAGTGATGCCTGTAGTGGGTTTGACCAAAGAGTTCTGAGCGTATTCAGCCCAGAACAGATACCTGCTCCACTCGGTTTGGTGTTGTTGGCAATAGGAGCGCAGGAAGCGAATGACATCTTGATTAAAGGTATAGCGGAGGATCTTTCCGAATTTTAGATAAGAACCGCCCTCTCCACTTTTTGAAAAAATGCACATGCGCAACACTCTACCTGCTCCCGAGAGGGAACGCCTATTAAACGTGTGCGAGGTTCTCCTCGTGCACGCTCTGTTTACAAGTTGCTGCCGGCATCGCTCATACAAGATTACTTTCCAAAAGAAGATTTGCACTTTTTCTCCAAATAGCATGCCAAACTTTACCTGTCGAGTAGAAACTGCGCGACTGAGGCATCAGTGGGAAGCCCAACCTGTGTTTTCAGCGCACGCCATCGTGTGAAACAATCTCCCAAAAACACTCTGATCTTGTTTCTCTCTTCTGAGGCCTTTCTCTTCTTCTCATACAGTTCGTACAAACTTTTTCTCTTGCGACCCTCAGACATTTTCAAAGGACCCGGTGAAACGGCGAGCTTCAATGAATGGCTTAGCTCTAGCTCACCACACATAAACACCTGAAAGTGCGCATGCGCAGAAAGCGAAAACTAAGGGACGAGCACGTACGACAGCCTTACGTAAACATATCACCAGAATGATTGACACTTAGGTGGACAAATAGTTTACACTACCCACCCGGAAAAAGAAAATCCTCCGCTATACCTTTAAGACGTTCTGTTTGTCCGTTGGACTGGGGATGATAACCAGAGGTAAGGCTGATATTGACATTGTGGTATTTGAAAAAGGATGTTCATACCCGGGAAGTGAATTGGGGTCCTCAGTCAGAGACTATGTCGTCAGGAAGGCCGTAGAAGCGGAAAACCTGGTTGCAGAGTAATTCAGCAGTCTCTAGTGCAGTGGGGAGTTTGGGAAGAGGGATTAACCAGCAGGCTTTGGAGAATCGATCTACTATGGTGAGTATGGTGGTATGGTCTTGTGAAGGTGTTAAGTCTGTGATGAAGTCGATGGCTATGTGAGACCAGGGGCGTTGAGGTATAGGCAGAGGAGTTAAGAGACCTGCTGGGAGTCGTCTGGAAGACTTGGAGGTGTTACAAGTTATGCAGTTCTTGATGCGAGTTATGGTATCTGATTGTAAAGTTGACCACCAGAAGCGGTTCTGAAGTAGATGGATTGTAACCGTGATTCCGGGATGTCCTGAGCTGGGTGCAGAATGTACTTGGTCGAGTAGTCTTGAGCGCAAAGGTTCTGGAACGTACAGAAGGTTTTCGGGGCATTCGGATGGAAGTTCTGCTTGGTGGTTGAACTGTTCAATTTCTGTGATTATGTCCCACTGTACCGGGGCTACCAGAAGACTCTCGGGAATGATAGTGTCGTTGGGGAGAAGTTGAGTGGGTTCTTCTGCTTGGCGGGAGAGAGCGTCTGCTTTTACGTTCTTTGATCCTGGTCGATAGGAGACAGTGAATTGAAATCTGGTGAAGAATAGAGCCCATCTAGCCTGACGAGGATTCAGACGTTTAGCTGATCGAAGTTATTCAAGGTTCTTATGATCAGTGAGGACAATGAAGGGTTGAGCAGCACCTTCCAGCCAGTGTCGCCACTCCTCGAGGGCGAGTTTCATGGCCTTAGATTCGGGTTGAGACAGGGGGAAAAAAAATTCTACCTTTGGGAGGTGTGGAACCTGGAGTGAGTTCGATGGCACAGTCAACAGAGCGATGTTCAGGAAGTTGAGAGGCTTTCTTTTTGCTGAATACTTCAGTGAGGTCTGCATATTTGGAAGGTAGTTTTACTTCTTGGTTATCAAGTGGGGACACGATGGAAACAGGTTGAGAAACTCGAGTGATTTTCGAGAGACAGTGTTCATGACAGTTCTCACCCCATTGTGTGATCTGGCCATCTCTCCAAGAAATGTGTGGATTATGGGTGCGTAACCAGGGTAGACCGAGGATAGAGTGATGATGGGCTTGGATGACATAAAACTGAATGGTTTCTGAGTGCAGGGTACCAACGTGCATCTTGATCTCTTCAGTCAAACAATGAACTTTTCCTCCTCCGATGGGATGGCCATTCGTCAGAGAAGAATCACAGGAATTAAATTTTAGTTGATGTAATGACGTGAATTCATGAGAAATGAAGTTCCCTGTGGCTCCTGAGTCAAGCATGGCAGTAGTGACAATAGTTCGGTCTTTGATGTGCAGGCGAATGGGTAACAGGATACTGGATGTGAATAAATTCTCTTTGGTGTGAGAACTCATCGATTGAGGTTTGCTGACAGGACGAACAGGGCAGGAAGTTCTCATGTGACCAGGTTGACCACAGTACAGGCAAAGATGGTTCTGCTGGCGACGCTCTCGTTCTTCAGGTGAAAGATGAGTAAATCCTAGCTGCATAGGTTCGTGCCTTGTAGTGGATTCGTGAGCGGTGTACAGGGGTGTTCTGACTCGGCGTCGAGAACGCATGAGATTGTCAACCTGGATAGTGAGAACGATGTATTCGTTCAGGCTTCTACCTTCATCTCGGCAGGCCAATTCAGACTGTAGTTCGACTGTGAGACCTTTTCTGAACAGAGTTTTGAGGGTATCCTCTATCCAGTTGGTTTGTGCAGCGAGAGTGCGAAAAGTGAGAGCGTAATCAGCGGCGGTGTTCCTTCCTTGAGGGAGTTTTAACAATTGTTCATCCGGACCTCCTTCTGCTGTGGAGTGTTCAAAGACATTACGGAATTGTTGAAGGAATGCTCCGAATGAGGAAAATGACGAACCCTCTGGTCTCCAAACTGCCGTGACCCATTCAAGTGCCTTACCAGTCAATAGTGAACAAACGAATGCGATGCGTCCGGCATCGTTAAAGTATAATGAAGGTTGCTGATCAATATAGAGATTGCACTGTAACAGAAACCCCTTGCATTTAGTGGGATTACTGTCATACTTCTCCGGGAAGGCGAGACGAGTGTTGATTGAAGTACTGACGAGATGTGCTGATGCACTCTGTGCTTGTTCCGAGGGAGCGTGACTGATTGGAGTTCAGAGAGCTTGTGGTGCTTGAACGAGTTCCTCAGTGAGGGAGGTAAGACGACTCAGCTGATGATGAAGAGATAACTGATGCTTGAGCAGATAGTTCAGTGGTGATCTGCATGACTGCTGCTGGATCCGTAAGAGGCGAAGTCTTCTGTTGTGATGAGGCAGAGACAGTAGGATCCATTTGCAGCTTTATTAGAGAGTAGTCAAGACAGGCAGGGTCAAACACAGCAGACAGGGCAAAGCAGGCTAGGCAGAGACAAACCAGGTGAACAGGCAAGGGTCGAGACAGGCAGCAAGAATCAGGAATCAATAAACAATCCAGGTCAGGGCAGGCAGCAGAGAATCAGAAACGATAAACAGTCCAAGGTCAATAACAGAAATCAAACACGGGAATAAACGCTCAGAAATGATGGCCGGGGCAGAATCAAGACTTCGCGTTCAATGTGTGTGTGGAAGTGGTTTATATGAGTGTGTGTAAATGAGGTGCAGGTGTGTAACGCAATCAGTCCCAGGTAAGCTGTATTATGGGAAGTGGAGTTCAATGGGTAAAGTTAAAATTCCGGAGAAGGTTCCCTCCGGTGGTGAAGAGGAGGTGGTGCGGGAGCCTGCTCTGTAACAATGAGTATGCTGCAAGGATGGAAGTGGATTCCACCGAGAAAACTAAAAGAAAAGATCCGTTCTCACCGTTAAAGATCACACCAACTGCTAAAAGGCAGGATACGGGGACAGAAGGGAAAGAAGGTATGAATGCGGTCCTGGAAGCAATAAAGCAGCTAACTGATAAGGTGGATACACTAGGCACCCAGCTGCCAGAACTCCATCATGTTGACTAGCATAGCTAAGGCTGTCGAGTTCAATGCGGCAGAAATTAAAGATTGCAAAACGCAGTTACAATCGACTGTTTGCGATGTATCGGCTGTAAAGAAAGACAACGCAGAGCTAATGGAACGTGTCCTTGAGCTAGAACAATACAAACGCCAGTGGAATCTTAGGATTCGGGGACTAAAAGAAAAGGAAGGTGAGGACATACATGAGGCGGTCGCTGATTTACTAGTTAAAATCTCACCATCATGGTCCTCGAGCATCAACCAGATTGTGGACTCAGTTCATCGAATAGGGAGGCGTGAAGAAAACAAAACAAGGCACGTCATAATTCAGTTCACTCAGAGATTGCATCGAGATGCGCTGTGGAGAATGACCAAGGATCACGCGATCTGCAAAGAACTTCATATCAGCTTCATCGAAGACCTCTGCAAAGCCGACAGGGAGACCCGAGCTGCACTGTGGCCTAAAATAAAAGAAGCAAATGATGCTGGAAAGCGTGAATACTTCAGAGGCGGTGCTGGATACATTAACGGACAGAGAGTCACTTAGGAGCACACAAGGTAACATTATAGGATCAAGGGGCCTTGTTGTTCAAGGTTTGGAAAGGCCTTTTGACATCAAAATGACAAGATCATTTTGTATGGTTTCATCTACATTTAATCCATACTGAAAGGACATTGCCTGTTTGGGCTTTCTTTTCTCACTTCTCTTCAAAGCATAGTCTGTTGGACATTAATATTTTCTGACGGTTGTTAGTTTGTTTGTTTGTTTGTCATGATTTTTTTTTTTTTTTTTTTTTTATGCATTTCACTTAATGCTAGGGGCTTAAGAGAGAACACTAAGAGGAAGTGTGGACATGGAGCGCATGTCCAGGCCTGTCTGAAGTTTGCCAATGACCATCTGGATGATCCAGAGGAGGAATGGGAGAAGATCATGTGGTCTGATGAGACAAAAATAGAGCTTTTTGGTCTAAACTCCACTCGCCGTGTTTGGAGGAAGAAGAAGGATGAGTACAACCCCAAGAACACCATCCCAACTGTGAAGCATGGAGGTGGAAACATCATTCTTTGGGGATGCTTTTCTGCAAAGGGGACAGGACGACTGCACCGTATTGAGGGGAGGATGGATGGGGCCATGTATCATGAGATCTTGGCCAACAACCTCCTTCCCTCAGTAAGAACATTGAAGATGGCTGGGTCGTGGGTCGTGGCTGGGTCTTCCAGCATGACAACAACCCGAAACACACTGCCAGGGCAACCAAGGAGTGGCTCCGTAAGAAGCATCTCAAGGTCCTGGAGTGGCCTAGCCAGTCTCCAGACCTGAACCCAATAGAAAATCTTTGGAGGGAGCTGAAAGTCTGTATTGCCCAGCGACAGCCCTGAAATCTGAAGGATCTGGAGAAGGTCTGTATGGAGAAGTGGGCCAAAATCCCTGCTGCAGTGTGTGCAAACCTGGTCAAGAACTACAGGAAACGTATGATCTCTGTAATTGCAGACAAAGGTTTCTGTACCAAATATTAAGTTCTGCTTTTCTGATGTATCAAATACTTAAGTCATGCAATAAAATGCAAATGAATTACTTAGAAATCATACAATGTGATTTTCTGGATTTTTGTTTTAGATTCCGTCACTCACAGTTGAAGAGTACCTATGATAAAAATTACAGACTTCTACATGCTTTGTAAGTGGGAAAACCTGCAAAATCGGGAGTGTATCAAATACTTGTTCTCCCCACTATATATATATATATATATATACTCCGTCATTTTGTTCATACAGGACATCATTCAAACTGCAAAGTGTTTACTTATATTTGTGTACACTGGAGTAAAACACAACATTGTCAAACTATAAACTCTTGTCAAACTGTAACCTACAACTGTCACCCAACCAAAATCACACACACACACACACACACACACACACACACACACACACACACACACACACACACACACACACACACACACACACACAGAGAGAGAGAGAGAGAGAGACTGGTGGAGTGAGGGGGAGGGGAAGGACAGACAGAGGGAGACAGAGACAGAGAACATTTTAAACAAAAAAAAATAAAATCCTAACTGTGACAGAAAGTAGACTTGATCATGTTTAAATATAGATGGAAATGCAGTGTGTAATAAATGTAAATATTTGCAGATTAAAACATTGTTTATCAGCGAAAAAAGATTTATCCAACCACATTTATACATAGTATTAAACACTAGATGGCACAATATACCTATTCTTAATAGACACTTTCTAGAAAATGCACACTTTTGAATTTGATATACTCCTCCTAGAGAACTCCTCCATAGCAAAACCGTTTAAGATATTCAATATCCGTTCACAATTTAGCATCTTTAATGTATTTTCATTGTGTTGAAAAAGTTTGGTGGGAAACCACTTAGGATGAGTAACTAAAAATTCAGTCTGAAATATCCAAAAAATCCACATTCAAACCAAAATATCTGACTTCCTGTTGGTTGGAGCTAATGACTGTAAATTAGAACGTTTTCTGGCTCGATGAGAACAATATACGTACTGAGTTTTGTTACTGTAAGTAAAACTACCCCCCCCCCACACACACTTTTGTCAAAAGCATTTTGAAAGTGACACACTTCCTGCTGCCAGTTGGTGGCGCTATAGCTTTGACTCACAATAGTTACATCAATCTGATCGGCCTCTTACCACGAACACACTGCTGAAGTTTCATCAAGATTAGTTAATGTATGCAGAAGTTATAACACTTCGTGTTTCTCTTTTCTCGCCATAAATTCGTTTCCTTGCCACGGCCAAACCGTTCGAGATATCAGAAATCCGCCCACAATTTAGCATCCTCAATGTCTTGACCTCAAGCTGACCGAGTTTGGTGGCGATCGGATGAATTCTCTAGGAGGAGTATATCAAATTCCAAAGCGTGCGTTTTCCAAACAACCCATAATAGCTGACTTCCTGTTGGGCGGAGCTAATAATATAGAGTGCAGAAGTTGTTCGGCCCGATGAGATCTATATGTGTACCGAGTTTCATATTATTACATGCAAGTGTGTACATACAAGCGCCCACACACACACACAGAGATGCAGATACAGAGAGGGAGAAAATGGTCCAATATATATATATATATATATATGAATATATATATTCAATGTAAATTGTGATAATCGTAATTAATAATCACAATTACAATTTCAAGGGAATAATCGGCAATTATGATTTTTGTCATAATCGTGCAGCCCTAATATATATATTATATTTATTATATTTATAAATATTTTATTTATATATATATATATATATATATATATATATATATATTTAAAATTTAAGGGACAAGACACAGAGAATATTACTTGCCTGACCTGATTAGAACAGTGAAAGAAAAAAAAAAAAAAAAAATAACTAGGGAATCAATAAAACAAAAATTATTCCGATTTTATGATACTCAAAATATTCCACAACAAATCCTGGTGGGCACGATTGAACAGTGGACACATAAAAACATACATACATAACATGATTTATTTTTATTTTTTGGACCAAACAACCATTCTGGCTGTTTTTAAACTTAAACATAATTCTTCAATTAAAAAAAAAAAAAAAAAAAAACGAATAAAATGGGTTTAGTTCTGATATTTGTATAATTTTATATAGAAATAAATGGTGTATAATTAAATTTTTAGAAGATATGAGACTTTTAGTGTTTCCTTTTTTGACATTAATTTAATCCCTCGCCGTAGCAAAACCGTTTGAGATATTTATTATCCGTTCACAATTTAACATCTTTAATGTATTTTCATCATGTTGAAAAACTTTGGTGGGAATAAAATAAACCACTTAAGAGGAGTGGGTAAAAATTCAGAGGCTGATTTTGCACAAAATCCACATTCAAACCAAAATATCTCACTTCCTGTTGGTCGGAGCTAATGACTGTAAATTAGAAAGTTGTCCGGCTTTATCTGTAGAGAGGTAAAGGGGGGGAGGGAGGCCTTCACAGGGAAGAGCCTAGTTGACATTTCAGGTCTGCGCTGTCGTCGCGTCCAGGCGCAGGTCCTTCATCAGATCTGGATACGGCCTGGATCCGGCGGACTGCAGTAAACCTCGGGATAAACAGAGAGACTAATATTAGCGTAGACGCCATTCTTCTTATGATGTAACGAGTACATCAGGATTTAGGGGAAGTGTTCCCGGTTCCGGCTTACCTAATCTATGCAGCCTAACATTGAATTATAAAAGTCTATAATGTGTTATGTGTATGCTAGGTCAAAGAGATGTGTTTTTAGTCTAGCTTTGAACTGACAGAGTGTGTCTGCTTCCCGGACAATGTTAGGAAGACTGTTCCAAAGTTTTGGTGCTAAATAGGAAAAGGATCTACCGCCAGCAGTCGATTTTGATATTCTAGGTATTAACAACTGGCCGGAATTTTGAGATCGCAATAGACATGAAGGACTATAATGCGTTAAGAGCTCGCTCAAGTACTGCGGAGCTAAACCATTTAGTGCTTTGTAAGTAATCAGCAATATTTTGAAATGTATACAATGTTTAATAGGGAGCCAATGCAGTGTTGACAGAACTGGGCTAATATGGTCATACTTCCTGGTTCTGGTAAGAACTCTAGCTGCTGCGTTTTGGACCAGCTGTAATTTGTTTATTAAGCGTCCAGGGCAACCACCCATAATAGCATTACAATAATCTAGCCTTGATGTCATGAACGCATGGACTAATTGTTCCGCATTTGTTGATGAGAGTAATTTAGATATATTTTTAAGATGGAAAAATGCGGTTTTACAGATACTAGACACGTGATTTTCAAATGAAAGATTGGTATCAAAGAGCACACCCAGGTTCCTAACCGACGACGAAGACTTGATAGAGCAGCCATCAACTGTTAGACAGTATTCTAGATTATTGCATGAGGAAGTTTTTTGTCCAATAATTAGAATCTCTGTTTTTTCAGAATTAAGTAGTAGGAAATGACTAGTCATCCAGTTTTTTATATCACCTATGCATTCCGTTAATTTTGTGCTGGTGCATTGCAGAGCGAGAGCGGTGATGGACTTCAGCCGCTGGGCGGGCCTGGGAGACTGGAGGTGCTGATTTACCTGCTGAGGAGGTGGCGCCTTCTTCTGGTGACTCGAAGCAGAGCTGGAGCATTTCGGGAGAAAGTGACGCATAGCTTGTGACGCTTGTGTAGCGCACCGCGAACCCTTTGACTGCTGGGCCGAACAGACCAGTGGTGGAGATAGGGGAGTCCAGAAAAGCTGCCCTATCTGCGTCCTTCATATCAGTCAAATTAAGCCATAGGTGCCGCTTAAGCACCATCAAGCTGGCCATTCTTCATCCAAATGCCTGAGCTGTCGACTTTGTGGCTTGCAGAGCCAGGTCTGTGGTGCTGCGCAGATCCCTGAAAGCTTCCGGTTCAGGTCCAGACTCGTCCAAAGAGCGGAGAAGTTTGGCCTGAAAAACTTGGAGGACAGCCATGGTGTGAAGCCCCAAAGCAGCTTGGCCAGCAGCGGCGTATGCACGGCCAGCGAGAGCTGAAGTGGCACGGCAAGGCTTGGATGGATGCGATGCTTTAGCTTTCCATCCAGTAGCAGTGGGCGGGCAAAGGTGTGCGGCCACCGCTTCCTCGAGGGGAGGAATCGCCTCATAGCCTTTCTCCAGAGCGCCGTCTATGGTAGAGAGCGTCGAGGAGAAGGAAGGGCTTTAGCGAGCTGAGTGTGGCGCCTTCCACGATTTCGTTAGCTCATCGTGCACTTCTGGGAAGAAGGAGACGGGTCTCTGCTGAGGGGCCTGCCGGCGCCCCTGCAAGAACCACTCATCAAGCCTGCTGCGCGTGGGCTCATCGGGCGAAGACCACTCGAGCCCGAGGTTTTCCACGGCCTTGGTAAGCACGTCGAGAAGCCCTGCATCGGTGCTCCTTCTCGCACTGGCTTGTGTTGATGGAGCGGGGCCTGAAACGGAGCCCGCCGACTCATCGCATTCGGATGCAGCGATGGAAAGGCTGTCATCCTTCTTGTCCTCCTCATCCGATTCCCCGAAAGAGACGAGACCTGGCGCTCGCAGAGAGGGGTGCTGGTCCGCCTGTGTAAACAGGACTGGTGAGGGAGTTTCTCTGGAAGAGAGCGAGGCACGTGGGGACTTGGCCGGCATGTGTTCGCTCACATCCATCCGCTCTGGCATCCTTTGTGAACGGCGCTTCTTTTTGCGCGGCTCAAGCAAATGGAGAGAGGCGGGAAGCGCGGGGTCGTTGTCAGCGAAAACAGCTAGTTGAGCCCGCAGGGTAGGGAGATCCATCAAGTCGCACTCAGGGTAGCCACCCTTGGCGACTGCAGCTTCCGCATGGTCGCGGCCCAGACAGGAAGCGCAGAGAATGTGACGGTCCCTGCCGAAGAGAGGGCCTCGGCATGAGGCGCAGGTTGTGCAAGGCATTTGAAGCAACGCCTCGGAAAGTATGACACAATGGCGAGCACACTAGCATTAAAGGATATGGCGCGCCGGATGGCACAGCAGAACAGCCGGCTGAAGGCGTCCGGTGAACCCAGGAAGCCGGCGTCCTCAGGACTGAGTAGCAGAAGGCTTGTTCCGCTGAAAGCTTGTTGACTGCGGCGAAAGCTTCTATCCAGAGATCAGCGAAGTGGAGTGTTCGCTGAAGGAGATCAAATCTGAGTTCCTTGGCAAAGAATGGATGCTTATATAGCCATAAGCCACGGCCATTCTGGTGGGCTCTGAAGCACTAGGGCGCGAAGCGGCCTGATTGGTTCGCACATCTGAGCTGCCTCGCCATAGGTTAGTGCAGTTGCTGCAGCACACGCTGCACTGCGTTGTAAAAAAAATTGGCTTCAATATTCTCGAGAAAAGGAGTTTTCCCATAGCGCAAGCTAGCATTACACAATACGAGAGACCTCTCGAAAGGGAACAGTAGGTGCAGTAGCTTGATAATCTGTAAAAGATAGATTAAAACAAAACAAACATACATTAATATAAAGATATTTAAACTAACATTTAACATCTCATTCACCATTACAATATTAACTACAGTATAATCATCTAAATCAAATGCCTTGACAATAAATTATAAATGTTAAAAAACTTAAAACACACCTTTCAAACTCAAATAATTGGTCAACACAAATCATACAAAGCTTAGATATTAGATAAAAAATTATTGATAAACACGTATTTGGAATGGAATTAAATAACAAGTACGTTGGGTGTCTTGTTCATTACATTTTTTTCATATAAAAGCAACAGAACTTAAATTACATCCAGTTTGTTAGCAACACTATGCAGGAGCGTGAATCCCGCGATATCCGCCTGATCTCAAAGGTTTCTGATCCACTGCGAGAAGAGGGATCTGTCCGGCTTGCCTACACTGTTTTCACTCCTCCCCTCACTGCAGCCGTCTACTCTTGACTACATTTCAGGCGAGGCAAGGCGCATCTCAAACAAGCCTAATGTCATAAAACTTTGAACTACGTGCACTGACGTCACTGCCATTACACGATAGGCTGAGGTGCATCACGTGATCTAAGTTAGCTGTTATGCTTTCTCCAATGGTAAGAGATACAGACCCTCTCATTTCTCTAAAATGGCCCTGTCCCAAATGGCACCCTAAGTACTCGCGGTCTAAGTCCGCACTTTTGTGACGTAACGCCGCTTTGACTGTCAGGAAGAAGTCTGCTGCGGAGCTCGCATCAGTGCGGGCTCGGTAAAAGCGTGCATCGAGGGCCCAAATCGACCACACGAGCACCCTTCTGAAACCTAAAATGACAAATGGGACACCCTATGGTCTCATGGACTTAACGGACACGCACGCAATAGTGGCAGCTATTTTAAGTCCACAAGACCGAAAGTGCATATGATGTGTGTAGGGCTGAGCAAATATGGGCAGAACTCTTTACTGCCCTAGTGCTTCAAAAAGCCTTTTAAAGGTATACATGTGAATTAAACGTGGCACAATGGCCTTCATCATCACAGTATGCTAATGCCTATCTAGTGCAGGGATTTCATCAATATGCTGATTGAGGACTGTTGGGACACTCCAGGCACAGGATGGTTCTGTCGGGAGAGACAGAGGCGTTTGCACCTCAATGACACGTCTGTACCATTTGCTTCACAGGACATATGCTTTCAACTACATACTGTTTATTTACTAATGTGTTCTAATATGTAACTATGCCATGTTTGGTCTCCTCTGACAGCTTATAAACTGAAATGAATGGTAGTGAACTTAATAGAAATATTAAAGTATCATAATGTACAATCTAGGTACTATTGCTTAAACATACATTGAGGAGAATATGTTAATGTTCTTCTCCCCCTCTGGATCTCCACCCATTTGCCTCATCTTTTGGTTTCCTGTCAGTTGGGTTTGGTGTTGGTATTCCACTCATGTTTAACAATGCTTTGCTCAGGGTATAAGAAGGAAAGGTAACTGTTGATCTAGGAGAAAGGCTTTAACCCTGCCACTCCCGCACACCGGTGCGTAACCTCATACTACAAGAAAGGCTTTTACGGCCTCTTCTGCACGACAGTGCTTTATTTGTTACAACTAAGTTTTCTATATATGTTGTTCCATTCTACTGTCTGTATATTTAAACATGTAACTTAATAAATAACTTTGCCTGCTTTAAAGGCTTTGAGAATCTTTCCTTTTATCACTGATTATGTTGAAAGCTACAGTGATTTTAACTTTCGTTATCTAAACGTTCAGGTTAAATCCTACGTTTTCCTATTAGTTCTAAGAAATACCTTTACCTTTAAAGAATAAGAGGTTAAAGAATAACAACAACTTTAATGAAGTCAGATTAATTATATTGGAGTCAGATAAATATTTGAATTATACACGTCATCCTTCAACTGCCTTTTGTTCCGATTATTGGTTCAAAATAGCAGTGTAAGTTTTCAGCCTATCCACCTTATTCTGCTCAGTCTAAACAATGCGCGCTGCCATGACGACGACTCCGGTTGCATACTTCCGGTTCGTAGCGCTTGACCTGTACTAGTAGGGCTGGCACTAAATACTTGGGGTTTCGAGTCTGACGACAACACGAGGGCGTGGTTTGTTCGCAAGGTCATGGAGCATGCGCAGTCTACTTGCTCCGGGAATACCGCAAACTTAAAACTTAAAATCGCGCAGAAGCCCTCGTTGCTTAAGTTTCATTTTCACTCAGTTCAAGCACGAATGATATCATAATGTTAAACGTAAAAAAAACGTAAAAAAATGTAATTTTTACATTTTAAATGTTGCTTGGTGTCAAGGCCCACGTTGTATACGTTTTATGTTTCTCACACACACACGCAGCCATTCAAAAGTTTTGGGATCGGTAAGATTTGTAATCATTCTAATGCTAATTTGATGCTCAAAAACAGTAGGCCTACTTCTTATCAATCTTGAAAACTTGTGTACGATTTATTTATTTTTATTGATTGATGAATAGAAAGTTTAATTTATTTTAAATAGAATCTTTTGTAACATTATAAATGTCTCTACTGTAACTTGATAATTGTAATGCATCTTTGCTGAATAAAAGTATTGGTTTATTTTATTTACTCACCTTCAAGTTGTTCTAAACTTGTTCTTCTGTTTAACAAGAATGTTGGTAGACATTGACTTCAACACAGCTTACATTTTTCAGTGTAATTTGAGATGAAATTATATTTCACTGGTGTGATGTCAGACCTATTTTAGTGATATTGTAATAAAATTAGTAATAAATCTTAACTATATTAACATTGTATTCCCATTTAGCTACATTAAAAGTACTGTTCATGCAAAAGTAAAGTTTCTAGAGAGCAGTTTAAAATAGAAATGACTCAATCACATCTGTTGGCTTAGATAAAAACATACAAAAACACCTGTCATTACCAGGTTAGGTGTACAAAGCAAGGACACATTTTTTAACTGAATTGCAAACAAACGATTTATTTACAATATGCAAGGGAACCAACATATTTAAGGGAAAAATATGTTTACAATAAATAAATAAATAAATAAAATATACGATTTACAAAAAAATTGTGCTGGGCAATAAATAAGTGCATCCAAAATAATGTGTGCACTATGTATAATTATTTTGTATATATAAATACACAACATACATGCATATATTTAAGAAAAGTGTTATTTATAAAATATTTATATTTACCGGTATATATAATATACCTCCGAGCAAATGAAAAGGTAGACAACACAATACAAAGAACAAAGCACATAGCACACAACTCTGTTCGGCAGAGACATACACAAGAACTCGAATCACTACAGAAAACTCATTCCGCTACAAAGAGCTCAGTTCACTACAGAAAACTCATTCCGCTACAAAGAGCTCAGTTCACTACAGAAAACTCATTCCGCTACAAAGAGCTCAGTTCACTACAGAAAACTCATTCCGCTACAAAGAGCTCAGTTCACTACAGAAAACTCATTGCGCTACAAAGAGCTCAGTTCACTACAGAAAACTCATTGCGCTACAAAGAGCTCAGTTCACTACAGAGAGTTCAAATCCGCTCCGGAGAGAAAGCATGAATGAACACGCCATCCTTTTAAACCAGCAAAAGGTAGGAAAAGCACTCGGGGAAAGAAGAGTACAAATATTAGCATAACGCATTTTGCTTGAGTTTGTGGCACACAAACTTCCTCATTTCCACTGCATGGCGTTGTGTCAGTTGGCTGGGACTGATACCTCTGGTCAGGGCAAGAGCATTCTGGACAGATAAATTAAAAATATTGAATGTCACATAAAAGGAGTCATTTTTATGTATTAAAAAAAAATTCTTACAAAAAGAAAAGCTCTGGCTATGAAGCTTTGTAATGCCTTACCAGTAGTACAAAGGCTCCACAATTGTTTCCATCTTTTTGTGATGAAGAGCAGAGACCACCATTTCTCCAGAATCCTCCCAATTCTTTCGTCTTTGTGTACCTCACAGCCATATACTTCCTGAGTAAATAAGTGGAATACATTCAATTATTTACAAGGTAAAAATGATGAGTATTTCTAATGTGGTCTAGTTCAACTTAAAGGGGACCTATTATGCCCCTTTTTAGGAGATGTTAAATAAGTCTCTGATATCCCCAGAGTGTGTAAATGAAGTTTTAGCACAAATTAGTTTTTTTGCAAAAAAATTAGCTTGCTGTTTCTGTGTTTATCCCTTTAAAACTTTCAAGAAGAGGGCGGGGCTTCAAGAGTTCATACTCCTCAGTCAGGAGGACGCACTGAAAATATCAGAAACTCTCAGTAGCGGTGTTCAGTTTGAACCGGAGTCGGACAACCCTCCTCAGACTCGACGCTCAGTTTGAGCCAGTTTAAGGACTTAAATTTCAAGTTTTTTTCAATGAAAAATTGGTAATGTGATATCAGTCATAAAAAGGGTATCGAACCAGAGACTACCTGTAGGAGGTGGTCTGAGTTTGGTAGCAATGGAACTGTGGCATGATTCACGGGAATGTGAAAGCAACTACTTGGTGCACACTTGTTCAGGAAGTAAAGTAACTGGAAGTTAAGTGACAACGTCAAAACACATGGTCATGATACTGGCGATGATTTTCACAGTGTGTGCAATCAGAGTGGCAATTGAATGGCTTGCAATTAGCCATATCTATAAAAGAGTCTGTTTGCAAGTAGCAGAAAGCTGCCTTCACACAACCTATAGATCCACGTGTCATTCACTCTGCTGTGCATAATAGCGCCAAAATAATAAAAAAGTATATATTGCACTTCTGTTTTCCATCATGATGCACTGTGATGATACGATATACGCGGGGCGCGCCAGGAACACTCGCACATGAACCTCAACAAATGTGCCCAATATGAAGATCAATATGATGGCCGATAAGCAAGCAGAACTTAGTTCTGTTGGAATGAAAATATGTACAGTATGACACTACACTATGATTAAAAAAACATGTACAGTAACATTACTCAATTTGTTAAAATCCTTTATCTTACCTCCACATATCAACATATGTGACATTGTTCCCTGACAATGAGTCCAGTACTGATACTTCCATATTTGGAACATCTGCTACCAGAAGTATCCAGTGATTGCCCCACACATGGATTGGAAGGAAAATCCACTTCATTCGGGAGAACGCCATCTTGGAACGAATTTTAAAACGGTTAGTTCCAGTCCAATATTTGTATTGTGTGGCAGAAATCATCAATCAAAAGCTGGGTCACCATTCATAGCCATCTCAGAACAGGCACCATGTAACCATTTTATAAAAGCAATAAGGTCCTCGAGTCTAGTGCTGTATTGTGAATAAGTCAAGGCTGAAGGACGTTGTTAGGCTGTTAGAGCTGAGATTTGATTTCTGTATTATTGCAGTGCCCAAACAGTGAAATCTGCACTTAGCCGCACGGAAAACAAAATTATTACTCATATTAAATTGTCTGAGTTAAATGAAAAAAAAAAAAAATGAGTTATGATACTGATTTGATCGTAGAGAAAAAAGGTTTAATAAGACAACTGCTAGACATTCCTGGTCCATCACCACATACATTTTGCGTACTAGTAGCGAGAGAATGAGTTCAAGCTCCTCATGTGCTGTTGTTGTTTGTTTTAACAATTCAAAGAAGATTTCAAACTTTTTAGAAACTGAGTGTTTCGAGCATAAGATAAGAAGGAGATAAGAATTTATTTTTTAAAGAGCTGTGAGTCAAAAGAACCGGCTCTTTTCAGTGAGCTGAGTCAAATGAGCCGAAATGTTTACTTTTTTTATAAAATAATATTATTTTTAATTTTTTTAAAATAATTATTTTATTTCATATAATATACAATAATGTAATTTTTACTTGTCCATAACAACCCGAAAACTTGCCTGCTTGCCTTGCACATCTAATTAATGGGCAAAGTTTTCTGACTTTCTTTCTTATGCTTCAGTTTTAACGCTAACCACTCTAAACGTTTACTTTACTGAATGTATCTGATACGGAACCGGACATGGGCATTATCTCCTTCTTATGCTCGAAACACTCAGTTTCTAAAAAGTTTGAAATCTTCTCTGAATTGTTAAAACAACCAACAACAGCACATGAGGAGCTTGAACTCATTCTCTCGCTGCTAGTACAGGTCAAGCGCTACGAACCGGAAGTAGGCAACCGGAGTCGTCGTTATGGCAGCGCGCATTGTTTAGAGCAGAATAAGGTGGATACAGAGCCCGTCTACGGAGAGCCTGCCCACTCCCTATTAAAGGAGAACTCGGCAACTCTAGCGAACTCTAGTCACTTCTTCTCTGATTTTCCCTTTTGTTGTCGCATGTTTTCCCCACGAGCTCCCCCTACAGCTGTGGGGGGGCGTATATTTCACAACACGGTCGTAAAAAACTCACTTACGGCGGCCTCCTCCCCCTCTCTACCGCTGCTCATGTGCGTTTGTTTTGATCGGAGCAAGCCAACTGTATCGTGTGGAGCTATGTCTACCGAGGTGGGTAATCTGGTAATACATCATACATGCGTGTGTGTTTATGTCGAATTGCCGTAAAGCAATTTGTGTTTCGCGCTCGTTCTCGTTCTCGCTTCTCACGAGACTTCCAATTTCTATCTTGCCGGGACGGTAGTCTCCAAGTTGCAAGGTTGGTTTTCCGCCTGGGAACGCTGGGGGGAGTGGGGAAAGTCACCAATATCACCAGAACAGGTTGTTTAACCATCCAAATGATTTCTAGACAGTTTTATTAAGTTAAAAAAGTTACCAAGTTCTCCTTTAAGTCCTATTGTACCGAATTTTGGTTTTAGTTCCACCAGAGTTCCACTGGGGGCGATCGCCCATGAGTGCAAAATGAATGGAAGTCTATGGGGCTAGACAGCTCAATTCGTCTCTTTCACCCGATTGCCATTGATAAATCTCAGATTTGATTGTAGGTTTTGCAAGTTCAACATGGGTTATAGGTCGAAAGTTGAATGAACGAGTACTTATGTCCCTTCGATTTCTTACAGGTTGAGTTGTTGTTGCCCATAACACGCTAGCATTCTGCTAATGAACGCTGATTGGTCAGTGAAGGACTGATGACGACAAGAGATACCGCTTGATGGCATCGCGGCATCCGAAGCGGGACCAGAAACAAACAAAACAAAAACTCTTCTAGCACGTGTATTTACCTGTGTCAGCTGTGTTGTCGATGCCTCGAGAGAAAAGAAAGTGCAGAGCGCGAAAGCACCAAAGTGACTGAAGGATTGCCGTAAATCAGTATATCTGGTCGTACGATGTGTATGACGTCATTGACACTTTAAAAGACTTTTTAAAGCAAATAAGTGACTCTAAAAAATCTAACACCCAGCGATGTGTAATTTCTTTGCATCTCTTTTCGAATACAGCATTCAGATTACTAGACAAAAAATTATATCCTGAGAAAAGTGTATTTTGATGGGTATACTGCCATAGACCTCCATTCATTCTGCACTCGTCCTGTGAGCGCCCTCATATGGAATCAGAGTGGAACTGCAACCAGTTCAGAAGCCGGAAGTTTACTGAGAGTGGAAGTTCTCCCCTTATTAGACATTCTATGGTGGATACAAGTGTGCCATTTGGGACAGGGTGTCACGGTATATAGATTCGCTGTCTCCTCTCTCGTCTTGTTGTTGAGTGTGTGTGTGTGTGTGTGTGTGTGTGTGTGTGTGTGTGTGTGTATGGGTGGAGCCGCTGATCACTGCCGCTGATCAGTTTCCAGCTGCAGCTGATCAGCGCGCCAGCTACAGTCGATTTACACACCCTATTTAGTCTCTCTGTTGTCACCTTGTCTTTGTCAGAGCATTGTTGTTGGATGTTTGGTGTGTTCCTGCCTGTTTCCCGTGTGTTCCTGCCATCGTCTGAGCCTGTGTATTCGTCATCATCGTCATCGTCCTGCACTCTGATCACCCGCGCAATTTCCTGGTTTCCGGTTTGTGTTCGTCATCCTCATCACCGTCTCTCACCACCAGAGTTCCGGGCTGTCCCCAGCGTCCCTGTGCTGCCAAGTGTTATCATCTCTGGACATTATATCATTCATCACTCACACCACCTCTGACCTGCTCTTCTTAATAAATATCTGTTTGCACTTGCATTTGAATCTCTTCATCATTTCATCACACAGGGCCTGTAAGACCATCTCTGTTATTACGACCTATAGTTATGTTTTAAAGATAAGCGCCCACTAGCGGTCATATAAATAATAGCATATTACCACAAATTACCGCACATCTCCATGTTTGTAGTTTTTTTTTAGTTTTTTTTTTTTTTATTCGTGTTTGTAGTTCCAATCGAATCCTCGTCCAATGCGCAATGGGTTGTGGGCACGGCTCTGCACTACGGATTCTAATTCTTTGGAATACACATTTCAGCATACGATTTGGGACACTAATTCTAATTTCGAATACTATTGAGGACGAAACGGCTGCGTTCGAAACTGCATACTTCCCTACTATATCCTACTGGGAAAAGCAGTAGGCGAGCGGAAAAGTATGTACGAATCCTTAGTATTCATAAAAGAGTAGGCGAGAATTACCTGGGTGACGTACTAATTCTCGCGAATTAATAATTCTTTATTATGTATAGCTATCAGGGGAGCTCCAGTAAGCACACGTTTACGTCTCCAAAGTGGATTAACATAAACCATATACATCTTAAAGACGCTCATTTTAAATGTCTATTTACATCTGACAGGAAAATCTTCTATAAGTATTGCAGATGAGCACATCACAACATGAAATAGACATCTGAGTGATGTGCACTCAGTACTCATCAATATCTGATTGATGTAAGATAATTCACTGTTGTCAACACTGCTTACATTAGATAAATGATCTGTAAGGAAGGTGAATAAACAAAT
Organism: Rutilus rutilus; assembly: GCA_021464565.1. Lineage (NCBI taxonomy): Eukaryota > Metazoa > Chordata > Actinopteri > Cypriniformes > Leuciscidae > Rutilus > Rutilus rutilus. The sequence goes on along the minus strand of JAJAQA010000021.1, from coordinate 21,006,330 downwards.
CTATAAAATAACTAAACATAAGTTATATATTTTATTTGTCCATTTATTGTTGATAAATTGAGGAACATTTATGTTGGATAAAAAGTGAGTTAACACATCAGCAACAACCTCAACATGTAAATGTAGTTTTGAGCACATAAATCACGGAGGTAACATGAATCTTGTCTGGATGTTACAGGGACAGATGAACAGATGTGTGTTTATCCGGTGGAGAGTGGCTGTAGAAGGCTTTGAGTGAGTATACTACAGAAATGAATAACAAAATCTATTTAAATATTAAGGTGTAGTTTATTATAATTATTGTAATTTCAATTGTAATTGCTATTTCAACACTTTTCTGATTCTTGATTTCTGTGCATTTGCTGCAGATTTTTTGTGGTGGAGCAGGACCTGCAAGGAAAGTTGATGGCTGCATTTGTGGAGGGAAAAAAGGGTATTTTAGGGATCTTACTAAAATATAAAGTAAGATCATTTTGTTACTTCTAGTACAATCAAATGACATTGTGCTGTTAAAATGATTGTTATTTGTGCTGTTATAATGCTTTTGCATTATGTTTGTGTATTTTTGTAGGATCTGAAATGTCAGCAGACTGGTGTGAGCACTGAGGAAGAGGAGCCCAGAGCTGAATCCTGGAAACGGTGCCATGGATGAGGCCCTCCATCACTCCACTGGCCATTATTGCCTCAGATTGTGAAGCACAGCACACACAACAACCTCAGGCACAAAGGCAGGCTCACCTCTGGCGGTCAGCTGATTCATCAGAATAAAGCCACAGATTGGGAACCACTGTGTTGAGATGGCAGTAGGATTTGGGGTTCAGTGTCTGTAAATACATGCTTGTAGTTTGAATAAAGTTTCATGTGTTGTTGACTTGTATATGCAATTGTTTATTTATGGTTACTTTTATTTGTTCTTTTACTAATTTATTCATGTTTCTTATTGTTGTCAGTGAATAAAATATAATTATTTAATTAATGCATTAATTCATTGCTTGACTGAAAATGTTAATGTTTTCACTGCATTTATCTAGTAGTGTATTCATGCATAGCTATGTCATATGACAAAACAAATTACATTTTGCTTGTTTTATTAAATTATATCATTTTCAATGACACAAAGGTAATATAATTAAGTATTGGCCGGTATTTATCATTATTATTGTGTGTAAGTTTTGGGGTGGGCTAGCAATACAATTTGTTCTGGGGTAATATACATTTTTAAGGAGTGATACTTAAATTTTTCGAGTATAAAATCAACAGTTTTCTCCAAAGGCAAGATCTTTGAGCAGCTGCCCGTCTCCTTTGTGCAGACATTACAAATATTACAAACGCTTTGGAAAACCATTCTAGGTAGGGCTGTCGACTTACTGATGTTGTGAAGTGTTAGTGCACCTGTCACAAATCAAGCCTCTGTGGCTCCCTCTGATCACCACCAGAGGGCTCCCTCACCGGAGTACTAACTTTGACTCGGACTACGTTTCCCATCATTCCATGCCTGTTACTGATTACAGTCACACCTGATCCTCATTCCATGGACTATTTATGTCACACACACACACTCACTGCGAAGTCTTGTTCTTGCCATTGCAGACATTTCTGAGCGTGTTTCCCAGTATATAGTCAGGTCCGAATCTTCAAGATTGTGTAACCCTGTAGGCATTTTTGAGGAAAAGTTGTTATACCACATTTTTAGAAAGTTCAATGTCTCCTAAATAAGGATCCACCGTATAACATTGAAATAAGGGTCCCATTTTCTTGTAATTGTTATTGAAACAATAGGTGCATTATTCACAGCCAAAACACTACAGGTGGATAGGGTAAAATTTTTAAGTTATAGATATCACCATAAAACCTTTCCAGTTTTTCACTTACATAGAGACAGACATTTTTTGTATTACAAGTTTTCTGAAATGTCATGTTTACATATACAAATGAGGCATACCAGTATATATATATATAATTCGAGGGGCAGGCATACCAGTACGCGGTTCTCCCTTTCGGGCTAGCCCTGTCTCCTCGCGTCTTCACGAAGGTTGTCGAGGCAGCCCTTGTTCCTCTCGACGACTGGCTGATCCTAGCTCACTCTCGAGACAAGGTTTGCGAACACAGGGACCTAGTGCTCCGGCACCTAGCTTGTCGGGTCAACTGGGAGAAGAGCAAACTCTGCTCCGTGCAGAGGATCTCTTTTCTTGGTATGGAAATCGACTCGGTCGCCATGTGCGCGCAGCTTACGAGCGAGCGCGCACAGTCACTGCTAACTTGCCTTCGTCAGTTCGAGGGCAAGAGTGCGGTTCCACTGAAACTATTTCAGAGGCTCCTGGGGCATATGGCATCCGCAGCCGCAGTAACGTCGCTCGGTTTGCTTCATATGAGACCGCTTCGCGATCAAATCCTGAGGTGGGCATGGCAACACGGCACGCTCCGAGTCCCAGTGACTTCGACCTGCCGTCAGACCTTCACCCCGTGGACGAACCTCAGTTTTCTATGGGCTGGAGTGCCCATAGAACGAGTTTCCTGGCATGTTGTTATATCAACAGATGCCTCCACAATGGGCTGGGGCGCCATGTGCAATGGACATGCTGCCGCGGGCTCCTGGACAAGACCCCAGCGCCTTTGGCATGTCAATTGCCTCGAGTTGCAGGCTGTACGTCTCCGCCCTGCACCGCTTCTGTGGGTTGCTCAGGGGTCAGCACGTATTAGTCCGATCAGACAATACCGCCACAGTAGCGTACATCAACCGACAAGGTGGTCTGCGCTCCCGTCGTATGTCGCAACTCGCCCGCCACCTCCTCATATGGAGTCAGAAGCATCTGAGGTCGCTTCGAGCCATTTATATCCCGGGAGACCTGAACCGTGCAGCCGATCTGTCTCGGTTTCGGCCTCTCGCTGGAGAATGGAGACTCCATCCCCAGTCGGTTCAGCTGATTTGGGATCAGTTCGGGGACGCACAGGTAGATCTGTTTGCCTCCCACGACTCGTCCCACTGCGACCTGTTTTATTCTCTGACCGAGGGCACGCTCGGTACGGATGCACTGGCGCACAGCTGGCCGCGGGGCCTCTGCAAGTATGCGTTTCCCCCAGTGAGCCTTCTTGCGCAGATTTTGCGCAAGATCAGGGAGGACGAGGAGCAGGTCATTTTGGTTGCCCCGTATTGGCACAACCGCACCTGGTTCCAAGAACTAGTACTCCTCGCGACAGCACCTCCCTGGCCAATTCCTCTGAGAAAGAACCTGCTTTCTCAGGGACGGGGCACCCTATGGCACCCTCGTCCCGATCTTTGAAATCTCCATGTGTGGTTCCTGGACGGGACGAGGCAGGTTTGAGTACCCTACCACCAGCGGTGGTGGCTACCATCACTTCCGCTAGAGCATCGTCCACGAGACATGCCTATGCGTTGAAGTGGAACCTCTTCGTCAACTGGTGTTCTTCTAAACTTCAAGAACCCACGAAAGGCCCGATCAGTGTCGTGCATTCCTTCCTGCAAGAAGGGTTGGAGCGAAGGCTGTCTCCCTCCACCCTGAAAGTGTATGGTGCCGCCATTGCCACACATCATGATGCAGTTGATGGTAAGTCCATTGGAAAGCACGACCTGATCATCAGTTTCCTGAGAGGAGCGAGGAGACTGAATCCTCCTCGCCCTCCTCTCGTTCCCTCTTGGGACCTCTCAGTGGTTTTAACTGCTCTGCAGAGTGCTCCCTTTGAGCCTCTGCAATCAGTGGAGCTTAAGTTCCTGTCAATGAAGACAGTGCTCCTGGTTGCATTGGCCTCCATCAAGAGGGTAGGGGACCTGCAGGCATTTTCGGTTGACGAAGCGTGCCTGGAATTTGGACCGGCTAACTCTTACGTGATCCTGAGACCCCGGCCTGGATATGTGCCCAAGGTTCCCACCACACCCTTTCGAGACCAGGTGGTGAACCTGCAAGCGCTGCCCTCGGAGGAGGCAGACCCAGCCTTGGCACTGCTCTGTCCAGTACTCTCCATGCTTACGAAGACAGAACGCAGTGTTTCAGGACTTCAGACCAGCTCTTTGTCTGTCATGGTGGGAAGCTGAAGGGAAAGGCTCTCTCCAAGGTTGTCTCACTGGATAGTGGACGCCATTGCTTTGGCTTACCAGCAGCAAGGTCGACCATGCCCCCTTGGTGTGACGGCCCACTCCACCCGGAGTGTGGCATCCTCTTGGGCTCTAGCGCATGGCGCCTCGCTAACAGACATCTGTAGAGCTGCAGGCTGGGTGACACCTAACACGGCCTCTGGGCGACCCCCACGTGTGTAGTCCACTGTAAGCCTCTCTGAGCATGTGTCTTTCCCTCGGCAAGCCACCTTGCCACCCCTGGGTTTGAAATATTCCACCTGCGGCTGGACACCCCAGTGATTCTCAATATGCAGCCCCCTGGGGTCATGTGTATTCCAAGTTCCCCCCTTCGGGCTGGGCATAATTGCATATTTCCACTGATATATGCTTCCCAGTGTACCTTGGTACCTTGGCATAATTCCAGCAGCCATTAAAAACTGTCCCTTTCATGTTAATGTTGTTTTTTCATTGTTTACATGTTTAAATATTCTGAGAATGCATAGTTTAGTTATAATGTTTAATGTTTAAACTGCAATAAATGCATTAAAACGTTTTTTTTTTTTTTTTTTTTTTTTTTTGGCAGCCATTTTGTTTTTATTGTTTATGCCAAAACAGTGATGTTTACAACTTGTTATACGGCAGAAATGGATTCAGCACCTAAAAATCATTAAAAAACACTTGAAGTACTTTTCCTCAAAAATGCCTACTGCATCTTATCCAGGGCTATTTATCTATTTTGGGACTCGACTAATATTGATCTCTTGTGTTTGACCTTGGACTGTTTTCCTCGTATTCCTGTATTGCTGTCTGCCCTTCTGATCTTCTGCCTGTTTACCTGGATTTATCCTTTTGTCTGCTGCCTGCCCTGATCCATTGCCTGTTGTATGACTACGTTTCTGCCTTGCCTTTGATATCTCTGTTGCTGGTGATTGACCTCTGTCTGTTGTTATTCTGCTATCTTAAATAAAGCTGCACATGGATCCCACTTCTGCTGACTCATCATTACAGAAGACTTTGCCAGACCCCGATCCAGCGGCTATCTATCGTCTGTCTACCGAGGTATCCACTCAAGCAAGTATTCTAGCTACTCACCAGCACCAACTCACCCGGTTAACTTCGGTGACAGAGGAACTGGTGAAAGCACCGCAAAGCATGAAATTCCCCGCGGCCGAAACAAGCCAGCCATCGAGCAACCCCACCGCCAACGATGCACCGATGACGTCATCCACTGCCAGCCCAAGGCTAGCTTTCCCTGAGAAATATGATGGTTCTCCAACAAAATGTAAGGGATTTTTACTGCAATGCTCGTTGTTTGTTTCCCAACAACCTACATTATATCCCACAGATGAAGGCCGTATAGCCTTTGTATGCTCTTTACTGATGGGGAGAGCATTAGAATGGGCCACGGCAGTTTGGAAGTTTGAATATTTGGTTATGCCTTTCGGGCTGGTCAATAGTCCTTCTGTCTTCCAAGCCTTCATCAATGACGTATTCCGTGACATGCTCAATCAGTGGGTCATTGTGTATATCGACGATATCCTCATTTACTACGACACCCTGGAAGATCACATTCGCCATGTCCGAACCGTTCAGCAACGCCTCATTGAACATCAACTTTACGCCAAGGCAGAGAAGCGTGAGTTTCACCAAACCTCAATTTCGTTCCTCGGATACATCATCAGTTCCGAGGGAGTCACCATGGACGACAGCAAAGTGAATGCAGTCTTGGGGTGGCCCCAACCCAATACAGTTAAGGAGTTACAGCGTTTCTTGGGATTCGCCGACTTTTACAGACGCTTCATCAGAGACTTCAGCATCATTGCAACACATCTAACTTCCATGCTTAAGAGGGGAGGACATCGTCTATCATGGTCATCAGCTTCCGAACGATCCTTCCAAGAATTGAAGAAATGCTTCACCACAGCTCCTATATTACATCATCCTGACCCTGAACGTGAGTTTATTGTAGAGGTTGATGCATCCATCACAGGCATCGAGGCAAGACTCTCTCAACGACAAGGCAATCCGTCCAAACTTTTTCCTTGCGCATATTACTCACGAAAACTCACATCTGCTGAACAAAATTATGACGTTGGAGATCGGGAACTTCTGGCCATGAAGGCAGCTTTTGAGCAATGGTGGCATTGGCTGGAGGGAAGCAAGCATCCCTTCCTGGTATAAACTGATCATCGAAACCTAGAATATCTGCGCTCAGCTAAAAGACTCAATCAAAGACAGGCAAGATGGGCATTATTTTTCACCAGATTCCAGTTCTCTGTTACTTTCAGACCTGGTTCCAAGAACGTCAAAGCAGACGCCCTTTCCAGACAACATGAATCAGCACTATCACCACCTACTAAAGAACCGATCCTTAATTCCACTATCATCGTGGCACCGGTACAGTGGTACCTCATGACTGAGATTACTGATGCTCAGAACTCTGAACCATCTCCACCTGACTGTCCCCCAGGTCGTACCTATGTACCTACGACACTCCGTAGAAGAGTTATTCAGTGGGTGCACAATTCTCCTAGCTCTGGTCACCCGGGCATTAATGCTACCAGTCAACTTGTCAACAATTGCTTCTGGTGGCCGTCATTACAATCCGACATCACTTTCATCCAGAGTTGTACCACTTGTGAAATGACCAAATCATCTCACCAAGCTCCTGCTGGTCTACTCCAACCTTTACCTGTTCCCCAACGCCCCTGGTCCCATATTGCTATCGACTTTGTCACAGATCTCCCAAACTCCCAAGGTCATACCACAATACTCACCGTAGTCGACTGTTTCTCCAAGTCCTGTCGCCTCATTCCCCTACCCAAATTACCCTCGGCCCTTGAAACAGCAGAAACTTTGTGTAATTATGTGTTCCAATTCTATGGTCTTCTGGAAGACATCGTCTCCGATCGAGGACCTCAGTTTACTTCTCGTTTATGGGCCGCATTCTTCCAGAAGCTCAATGTCAATCTCAGTCTGACCTCGGGTTATCACCCTCAGTCTAATGGTCAAGTAGAACGCCTCAACCAAGAACTTACCCGTTACCTCAGATCCTATTGTCACCGCAACCAAACAGACTGGAGTCGTTATTTGCTCTGGGCAGAATATGCACAAAATTCACTCAGAAAACCTTCCACCGGACTAACCCCTTTTCAATGCGTCCTGGGCTATCAACCCCCTCTATTCCCATGGTCGGGAGAATCTACCGAGCTACCTGCGGTAAATGATTGGCTGCAGAGGAGTGAGAACGTTTGGAATGAAGCACATGTGCATCTTCAAAGGGCGGTAAGGCGCCAGAAGGAACAGGCTGACCGCTCCCGCCGTCTTCATCCTGATTATCGCCCTGAAGAATGGGTCTGGCTTTCTACTCGGGATCTTCGACTTCGGTTACCCTGCCGAAAACTCAGTCCCAGGTACGTGGGTCCCTTCAAAATAATTAAACAGATTAGTCCAGTCTCATACCGTTTGGCTCTCCCTTCCAGTTACCGTATCTCACCCACCTTTCATGTTTCTCTGCTCAAGCCCGCTGGTGGATCGAGAGGAGAGGAGGACCTAGATGAGGCTAGTGACCAGAGACCCCCTCCTAATATTAGGGATGGCGAGGAGGCTTATCAAGTGCATGAACTCCTGGACTCCAGACGCCGGGGCAGACTACTACAATACCTCGTGGACTGGGAGGGGTATGGTCCAGAGGAGCGGTCTTGGGTCAACTCAGACGACATTTTGGATCCATCTCTCATTGCCGACTTTCCATAGGACCCATCCAGATAGACCTGCCCCTCACCCTCGTGGAAGACCCCGGCGTCGATCACCTCCTCACTTCAGGAGCCGCTCGCAGGGAGGGGGCTCTGTCACAAATCAAGCCTCTGTGGCTCCCTCTGATCACCACCAGAGGGCTCCCTCACCGGAGTACTAACTTTGACTCGGACTACGTTTCCCATCATTCCATGCCTGTTACTGATTACAGTCACACCTGATCCTCATTCCATGGACTATTTGTCACACACACACACACACACACACTCACTGCGAAGTCTTGTTCTTGCCATTGCAGACATTTCTGAGCGTGTTTCCCAGTATATTGATCTCTTGTGTTTGACCTTGGACTGTTTTCCTCGTATTCCTGTATTGCTGTCTGCCCTTCTGATCTTCTGCCTGTTTACCTGGATTTATCCTTTTGTCTGCTGCCTGCCCTGATCCATTGCCTGTTGTATGACTACGTTTCTGCCTTGCCTTTGATATCTCTGTTGCTGGTGATTGACCTCTGTCTGTTGTTATTCTACTATCTTAAATAAAGCTGCACATGGATCCCACTTCTGCTGACTCATCATTACAGCACCTGTCTTTCATATCATTTTTTTTATTGCCAAACTTACAACATACAAGATCAGGGAAAGATACCATGGTTGTATAACAATGAACAATCATAATGACAAAAAAATAAAATAACAAATATAATGGGTTTGCATAAATCATAATATGAGATTTTATACACAGGAAAAAAACAATGACAAGGTTAAATATCTTTAAATAATTCATCATAATACTTTTTTTTTATTTTATTTTTTTATTTATAAAGGGATGAAATGAGAGGTAAATTCAACAAGAAAAAGAGGGAAACATAAAGGAGATTTAAGCCATTTTGCTTGTGGGTGAAAAAATTGTGGATAAAATTAAGAAATTAACAACATATTCAAGAGATGACGATTTTGGGTTTTCGTAACAAAAATAATATTGTTAAGGATAAAACTGGGTCACATTAGTAGGGCTTAAAATATAAGACCTTAAATCAACCCTAAATGTATTCACACAATAAATGGGCAGCTGTTTCTTCAACAAGACACAAAATGAGCACATTTCATCAATATCAAGATATTTACAGATAGATGAATTAAACCTTTCGCTCATATCTTTTAAGTTGTTGCGCTTGTGATAACGTCGTAGGTCACATGAAAACGTCAACATGGCAGATGTCAGATCGCATTCATACTGATCTGGCTATAAAGCACCTACTCTTTTAGCGCTCGTTAAAGGGTAACTAAACCCTAAAACAACTTTTTTTAGTTAATGATCTGTATAAGACTGGGGCTTTATTAGTGCTGTTCATTGATTCCAGTAAATTTTTTGACATTTGGGTATAAAGTGTTTTAATTTACAATATATGGTGTAAAAACAGAGTGCTGCCCTCTTCAGGTTGAACGTTGAATTTTCCTATTGGATGTTGCAGTACTGCGTGACGTAAGCAGGTACTGCGCGACGTAAGCAGGTTCCAGCTCACCACGCCCTTGGTATGAGCTCACCACGCCCTTGGCAGCCCCTGGTATAGAGCTGGTAAGTCACGCCCCTTCCGCTAACCCCACTGGACCTCTAGGTTGAAAAATCGTCAGTGCAAGTGAATGTGAGAAAATAATAATTTTCTGGTCCCGTTTGAATTTTGCCATGAATGTGAACATATGTTATCTGTGAATTTTTTATATAATTTTTCATGTGAAGAATGCTACAATTTAGCGGGTAGAAGTTTGATACGGTTAGACTTTGTGTGAGAGCACTTTGTGGACTACAACTCTTCGCTGCTTTCGACGCGGGACTCTGAAGAAAGAACAGCCCATTTTGTTTGAATGGTGACATTTGAGTACAAAACACACAGGCATCTCGATCTGTCTCCATAGATTATCGCAGCATTAGCACCGTGATTTGACAAGTGGAGGGAAAATGTGTTATGGGGTGATGTCACATAGGCGACATGTAGTCTTTCTCGTTATGTCTTTTCCACAACTGCTAGCCAAAGAATCATACAATATACTGTCAAACTCGTAACATGAAAAATTATATAAAAAATTCACAGACAACATATGTTCACATTCATGGCACAATTCAAACGGGACCAGAAAATAATTATTTTCTCACATTCACTTGCATTGACGATTTTTCAACCTAGAGGTCCACTTGGGGTTTTACGGATGGGCGGGACTTACCAGCTCTATAAAAACATCTTGTTTCGTCAAAACCACTGTAGTGAGTAATGAGTCAGTAGTTGGAATTGCGAGTACTGAAAATGATCAGGATAGCCTATTTTAGCATCTCTATTAAATCATTAGATTATTTCGTGTAGCCTAGGTAGTTAATTCGCAGTTAGTGTAGTATTGTTAGAAGCATAGTTAGTTAGTAGCATAGTATTGCATCAGTTGGGAAAGCTTCAAGTTAGGGTAGATTTTTAGCATTAGCTTTATCTGTATTAAGTACAGTGGTTAGGATGCAGTGGCGTGCACAGGGAAGGGCCAGGGGGGCTCAAGCCCCTGCCTCTTTTGTCTCCAAATGTATTGTGCCCCTCTCTGATAAATGTAAATAATAATAATAATAATAATTATAAATATTATAATAAATAACAATACACTTATACACCATTGCCACTAACAATAATAATAATAAAATATAGCTGCAAGCAGCAATTACGGGGTTCAAGCATTTAAGCCCGTCATGCCAACTATTCTGTTGAGTTCTAGGCCAAACCTAAATGTAGGCCTGAAACCATTGAGAATACACAAAATCTGTAATACCAGTGCACCCTAATTCTTTGAAAATAATATTGGTTTTAAACATTTATCAGCCAATGCTGGATAATGATAAAGATTAGATTAAAAAAGATTGATTGTCCCTCTTGTGGACAACAGTAGTATTAAAGGCTTCATCTTCAGTTTAAATGTTTGATAGAATGTACTGTGAACCCTCTGAGCATCAGAAATCCTAAATCCTTGGCATGTTTCTTCAAAATCAGTTGTTCTCCATATCTACACAGTTTTGTGAATTTTCTACTTTGTGCACACAATATATAGACATACAGTATTACTCACAATGGGCCATACCAGAAATATATAAAAAAAAATTATCTGCTAAACGGTTTAATCGATCGAAATTCTTTTGATAACTTTTTGCCATGAGAGTCGCTAGATGATGCATGTGAAGTTTCGAGCAGATCGGACCAACGGCCTATGAGGAGTTCGAAAAAGTAGAGTTTTCAGATAATCTCAAATATTAAACAAATGATTTGATTGACAGCAGTGGTTATTGAGGCAAAGTTGTTCAGTATGAGGAGATCTATCAAATGATATGTATATTGTGTGGGTGTGTGAAACACCACGTGATTACAGAGCCATAAATCTCGTTAGCGCCATCTAGTGGCCGATTTCTTTAAAAATTCTTACAGACCTCTTGGGCCATGAGTCGAACATGCCCACCATGTTTTGTTCCGAACAACCTTCGATAACCTTGTCTAATAGGTGCTCAAACTTCACTGGCTAATTGCGGCCATATTTTTCGAGATACGCCAGTGTCCTCATATAAAGGCATGGCACCCTGGACAAAGACACTGCATGCCAATTTTCAAGTCAATCGGACTAACGGTAGCGTAGTTTTAAGCCGTTTTATGCCTTTTTCGTATTATAGCGCCACCAAGTGGTGAATCGCTGCAGATTTTTTTGTGTGACCACAAAATGAGCTCGTACACGAGTATAACAAGTTTGGTGAAAATATCTCAATGCTTTCAAGAGTTATAGCCATTTTAGTGAAAGTGGCCCCGCCTACTTCAAACGTTTTGGCGTCCCATGGCGAGCGTGAATCACCGATCGTAATTCTTTTGACAACATTTTGCCATGAGAGTCCCTTGATGATGCATGACAAGTTTCAAGTGAATTTGACAAATGGACTATGAGGAGTACTAAAAGTAGATTAGACGTTTTGATCTTCAGGAGTCCAGCTTTCCAATGATATAAGACACTTGAGTCTACGATATACGGTCTAGGAGTTATGAGCAGTTTCACGCTTTTGGTCGCTATAGCGCCACCTATGGGCCAATTGGGGTCATACGCTCTGAACCTCTCCTCGATTTTTGTACTACCATCTGGCAAAGTTTCAAGTCTCCAGCACTTACAGTTTGGGGGCCAAGCACAATCAGATGACAAGACATGCCAACATGTCTGAAAGTGTCAGACCAACTGCAACAATGAGCAATTAAAGACATTTAAAGAGGATTATAGGCAAAATGCCTGAAAAATCAGAGATACAGTAATTAAAAATATGATTTAATGGATTATCACTTTCGACCAATAGGTGGCGCAGTTACAAAACTGATGTGATGTGGTCAGAGTGAAGTGACAATGACACATACAAAGTTTGGTGTCAATATGTCAAGGCATTGCAGAGATAAAGCCTGAATAGTGCTTTTAGCATCATGCCTCAACTTTGCTGCTGCGCTATACGAAAACGGTTTCGTCTATCGACACGAAATCCATAACTTTTAGTCGGCACAGTCTGGAGATGATACGATTCGATTTTGGTGAAAATCAGACAAACGGTCTAGGAGGAGTTTGAAAAAGTAGGTTTTGACTGAAAATCAAGATGGCGGACAGGAAGTTCGACAAAATAAGGAAAATTTGGTATCTATGTTCTCGGCTTGACACAAGGAATCTATTAAGTAATAATTAATCAGTGGCATTTACATAGGCAGATGTATTCAAAAGTTATTAGCAGTTTTGGAAATTTTGTTATAACTATAACAAAGCTGTCTCAAAATATTTTGGGTACCTTCAGGGGATGGTGCTGATGGCACATTCTGAGTTTCGTAATATTACACCAATGCATTTGTTAAGTATAGCATTTTATTTCACAAAACTGCATTGAAGTCAATGGGAATTTCATGTTTTGTTCTATTATAGCGCCACCAAGAGGCTCTGTCCCACCACTTTTTTTATATGTCCTCAGAGTGAGCCCATACATATGTGTGTCAATTTTGGTGAAAATATCTCAATTTGCTTTGGAGTTATAGACATTTATATGAAAAAACACGTAAAAAATGACTGACACATGACTTTGATTGAATTTTACTACCCCTTACTATCAATATTTTCGCATTTGGGCATTGGCGTATGGCTATCGACCTATGTTTTCAAACTTCTGACGGTGGTTTCGCCTCGATCGGACTAGCGGTTTCGAAGATATAGCCAAATGTTTTTTAAGCGCTAAATCACAACGCTACACAAACCGTAAGGCGAAACCTAGCATGTTTGGTATCGTAGGACTCGGCAAGGATTCAGGAGTCTAATTAGATGAGTCTCGTGAAAATAAGTCGACCACAACCAAAGTTATAAGCATTTGAGAAAAAAATTCACCACTAGGTGGCGCTGTTTCAAAACTTCTCACGCTCCTTCAGGACATTGTGCTGATGACCCCTACCAAGTTTCGTAACAATCCGTTTATGCGTTCTTAAAATACAGCATTTTAGCACAAAATTCTAAATGGCCGACAGTCAAAATGGCCGATATGGTAAAATTGGATATCAGTCGACTCGGCATGTTGCCCTGAATCTCCATCCATCCATCCATCTTCTTCCGCTTATCCGGGGCCGGGTCGCGGGGGCAGCAGTCTAAGCAGAGATCCCCAGACTTCCCTCTCCCTAGACACTTCCTCCAGCTCTTCCGGGGGGACACCGAGGCGTTCCCAGGCCAGCCGGGAGACATAGTCTCTCCAGCGTGTCCTAGGTCTTCCCCGGGGTCTCCTCCCAGTGGGACGCGTCTGGAACACCTTCCCGGGAAGGCGTCCAGGAGGCATCCGGAACAGATGCCCGAGCCACCTCAGCTGACCCCTCTCGATGTGGAGGAGCACATGAATCTAGGTGCCCTGAATCTAACAAGGGATTTTTGGACAAACTGTTCAGAAGTTATAAGCAAAAATAGCCATTTTTCATATCTCCGGACCAGTAGGTGGCGCTGCGCCGAATCGCAGCATGTAGCCTCAGGTCATGCTTGTGATGACATGTACCAAGTTTGGTCTGAATCCAATAAAGCGTTGCGGAGATACAGCCTTACGACTGTTTTTGCAAGCGCTACGTAAAATTTGTTCGAGCGTTTATCGAAAACGGTTAAGCGAATCAACTTGAATTTAATAACTTTTTGTCGGCATGGTCTATAGATGATCTGGTTCAATTTTCGTGCAAATCGGACAAACCGTCTAGGACGAGTTTGAAAAAGTAGCTTTTTCTAAAAATTGTAAATGGCGGACATATTTTTATGACGAAAAATGACTTCATAGGGTTCAATCGAATCGTCATGAGCTCAGGAATCAGAGGAAAAAAAGAATTTTGTTGATTGGCCTTAGGGTTCAAAAGTTATTAGTAAAATATTAGTGAAACTTTGGACAGGTGGTGGCGCTAGAGGGAATGATTTAGAAACACCAAAATTGGTGTATTTAATGTTGGGACTGTCCTCCATCAGAATGTCAAACCATTACAACTTTCCCGCAATCGGTTCTATGGGCTGCCATAGACACCCAGTCGGAAGAAGGAATAATAATACAAACTAGATTAAATAGTTGGTCGAGACAAACTTTAAGTTGGCTTGAGAAAGTTTGGACCAGAAAGTTTGAAGTTTAATTTAGTTTAATTTAGTTTGAAGTTTTATTTAGTTTAAAGTTTAAATTAGTTTAAAGTTTAAATTAGTTAAAAGTTTAAATTAGTTTAAAGTAGTTTTAAGTTTAAATTAGTTTTAAGTTTAAAGTAGTTTAAAGTTTGAAGTAGTTTAAAGTTAAAAAGTTGCTAGGGTGTTTCTAGTGGGGTGCTAAAGTCTCCTTGGTGGTTGCTAGGTGGTTGCTAGGGTATTCTGGGTGGTTGCTAGGCAGTTGCTAGGGTGTTCTTGGTGGTTGCTATGGTGTTGCTAGGCGGTTGGTAGTTGTCACAGATGGTTACTATGGAGTTTTTATAGAGTTCTTAGCATGATCTTGGCATGATTTAGCACTTAACTAATCGCTATTAGCATGTAGCTATTCACTGCTAGCATGTGTAGCATGTTGGAAGTGCTGTTTGCTAGCATGAGTCAAAATAGCCAAACCTCATCTCTAAACGATGTTCTGATACAGAGATATAGGTCTTGCAAAACGGTTGCTAGGGTACTCAAGTTTGGTTGCTATGGAGTTGCTTGGGAGCTGGAAGCTTTAAACTTAAGAAGTTTAAGAAGAAAAAAAAATGGCGGCGCGCACGGTCGCAGCGGCCTCTACAGCTCCGATAGAGGGTGTTAATGTTTGTGTTAATGTATGTTGTAGTGACTGTTTTAAGTATAGCCGTAAAGCCCTTATGATTTTGAGCTCAAATAGCAACTACGGAACACCAGTTTCGGAACTATTAACAGTGAAGCTACAGGAGCTAGGACTACTACGCAGTCAAAGGCCCACCACGGCGTTGCCTGACTCAGCTGTCCGGGAGGTGAAGCACCGGAAGCGGTGCGAGAGGACCCGGAAGCGAGGCAAGCGGTCGGGTGTTCACTGGAGGCTAAAAGCTAACCCTAGCCGTCCAGCCCTCCCGTCAGTGCTACTGGCTAATGTATGCTCTCTGGACAATAAACTGGATTACCTCAGACTGCGACTGATTACTCAGCCTGAAACAAGGAACTGCAGTGTGTTTATCTTCACAGAAACGTGGCTGCATAACAACGTTTCCGACACAGCTATCCAGCTACAGGGGCGAACATCGTTCCGTGCAGACAGGAACACTGGGACCTCCGGTAAGACCCGCGGTGGTGGGCTCTGTGTTTATATTAATAACGACTGGTGTGTAAATGCCTCTGTAGTCGCTACCCACTGCTCACCACAGCTAGAGTTTTTAGTGGTGAAATGCCGGCCGTTTTATTTACCCAGGGAATTCACTGCTATTATGGTAGTGGCGGTGTATATCCCTCCCAGTGCGAATGTTAACGAGGCGCTGCGTGAGCTATATGACACCATCAGTGGGCAACAAACGGCCCACCCCGATGGTTTTTTTATTGTTGCTGGGGATTTCAATCATGCCAACCTGAAAACTGTAGCCCCAAAGTTTTATCAACATGTGAACTTTGCCACGAGAGGTAAAAACATGCTGGACTTATGTTACACCAACATCCGAGACTCATACAAAGCCAGCCCTCGCCCCCATCTAGGATACTCAGACCATCTCTGTGTACTGCTCGTTCCAGCGTACAGGCCAGTGCTGAAACGCTCCAGACCAGAACAAAAGACCATCAGAGTCTGGCCGGAAGGAGCCGTTGCAGCACTGCAGGACTGCTTCGAGTGTACAGATTGGGACGTGTTTAAGGAAGCAGCCACCTACGATCAGCAAACATGCTTGGACGAATACACAGACTCTGTGACTGGGTACATTGAGAAGTGTATCGAGGATGTCACTGTTGAAAAGACTGTAACTACACGCGCCAATCAGAAGCCGTGGCTGACAGCAGAGACCCGTGCCCTACTTAGGGCAAGAGATGCTGCCTTCAGGTCAGGAGATGGAAGGCTCCTCCGATCAGCAAGGGCTCAGCTCTCCAAGGCCATCAGGAAAGCGAAACGTATGTATGCGCAGAAGATACACAACCACTTCTGTGACACTAAGGACTCCAGACGTATGTGGCAGGGTATCCAGGCCCTAACAGACTACAAAGTCACAACACAGGTCAACAACAACGACGGCCACCTTCCAGATAAGTTAAACAACTTCTATGCACGATTTGAAGCCATGAACAGCATGCAGGCACACAAGTCCATACCCACCCCTGAAGAGCAGGCGCTGCATCTGGACCCAGCTGACGTGAGGAGGACACTGTCCAGAGTCGACCCACGCAAAGCCGCAGGTCCGGATAACATACCAGGAAGAGTGCTCAGGGACTGTGCTGACCAGCTAACAGGTGTTCTTACAGACATCTATAACATCTCCCTGAGCCAGGCTGTGGTCCCTGCGAGCTTCAAAAAGACCATCATCATTCCGGTGCCGAAGAAGTCAGCAGCGACATGTCTCAATGACTACCGCCCTGTAGCGCTGACTCCCATCACGATGAAGTGCTTCGAGCGTCTGGTCAAGAGACATATTCAGTCTTTACTTCCCACCTCACTGGACCCCTTGCAGTTCGCATACCGTCCCAACCGCACTACTGATGATGCCATCTCCTACACACTGCACTCAGCTTTATCACATCTGGACACTAAGGACACATATATCAGAATGCTGTTCATCGATTTCAGCTCCGCATTTAATACCATCATCCCCCAGCAGCTAGTAAGGAAACTCTCACTACTGGGCCTCAGCACCCCCACCTGCAACTGGATTCTGGACTTCCTGACAGAGAGAGCACAGTCCGTGTGCATCGGCAGCAGAACATCAGGTTCCATCACGCTGAGCACAGGTGCCCCGCAAGGTTGCGTGCTCAGCCCACTGCTGTTCACGCTACTCACCCATGACTGCACCACCAAGTTTGAATCCAATCTTATTATTAAGTTCGCCGATGATACAACGGTAGTTGGCCTCATCAGCGGTGACAATGAAGCACGATACAGAGACGAGGTGGAATTACTGTTAGGTTGGTGCCACAACAACAACTTATCTCTTAATGTGGATAAAACACAGGAGATGGTTGTTGACTTCCGCAGAAGGCAAGCTGACCATCTTCCCCTGTTCATTAGTGGCTCAGAGGTGGAGAGAGTCAGAAGCACCAAATTTCTTGGTCTGCATATTTCTGACGACCTCACCTGGTCCATCAACACCAGCACTGTAATGAAGAAGGCACAACAACGCCTGCATTTTCTGCGGAGACTGAAGAGAGCCAGGCTCCCGCCATCCATCCTCACCATCTTTTACAGAGGAACTGTGGAGAACATCCTGACCTACTGTCTCACTGTGTGGTTTGGAAACTGTAAAGCACACGAACGAAAGTCCCTGCAGCACATAGTGAGGACAGCTGAAAAGATCATAGGGGTCTCCCTACCACCCATACAAGACATCTTTCAGTCACGCTGTGTGCGCAGAGCTTCTGCCATTATAAAGGACCCCTCTCATCCCTCCCACGGTGTGTTTGTCCCTTTACCATCTGGTAGGAGGTTATGCAGCATCAGGACTCGCACTGCAAGATTCTGTAATAGTTTTTTCCCGCATGTTGTCAGAGCCCTGAATACCAGGGTGCCATTCATCATCTCATTGCCATAAATTTACGCCTTCTCACCCTCCACCCCCCCAATGAAGGACTAAGAGCCCATAAATGACTGTGGACTGTCACCTAAATGAATGGGCATTAAAAAATGTACCATTATGCACTGTCACTTTAATGGTTTTATGACTTTCTGCTATGCTTGAATTTCACTATTTTATTGTTTTATTGTAATCGTTTACTGTTGCTATGTATTGTGTGTATCAGATGTTGTTGTTGTTATTCTTGTATTGGTTGCACCTCGGTCTGTACGGAACGAAATTTCGTTCGACTGTATACATGTATACAGTAGAATGACAATAAAGTTGACTATGACTTTAAAGTGGTTTGAAGTTTAAAGTAGTTTGAAGTTTACTCAGAGTTTATGAATTTAGAGTTTATAAGTGTATAAATTGATGAGTTTATAAGTACGAGTTTTTAAGTTTAGAGTTTATGTTTAAATGGGTTTAAGAGTTCAGAGCTTATTAATTTATGAATTTAAGAGTTCATAAGTCTATGAATTCATGAGTTTATAAGTTAATTAGTTCATAAGTGTATGAGGTTAGAGTTTATAAGTTAAATTAAGTAAATTTAGTAGTTTGAAGTTTAAATTAGTTTAAAGTTTAAATTAGTTTAAAGTTTAAATTAGTTTGAAGTTTAAAGTTTAAATTAGTTTGAAGTTTAATTTAGTTTGAAATTTAAAGTAGTTTGAAGTAGATAGATAGATGAGTTTAAAAAACTCTGCATTCCGCAATGTTAAGTCAATGGGAGTTTTTCCGAGTTTTGATCGTCATTTTTAGGAAAACCGTAAGTCCGATCAGTTAGAAAAGAGATAGCATACCGAGTCAGAATAGTCTGAAGGTCTGAGCCGAGTTTGGAGTATGTAGAGTTAAAGCTCTAGGCCGCATTAAATTGATACATTTTAGTCTCAGAAGAAGAAGAATAATAACTAGATGCGAAAGTTCGTCGAGACAAACTTTAAGTTGGCTTGAGAAAGTTTGGGCCAGAAAGTTTTTTGCTAGGCAGTTGCTAGGATGTTATGGGTGATCGCTATGGTGTTGATAGGGTATTCTTGGTGGTTGCTATGGTGTTGCTAAGCGGTTGCTAGGGTATTCTGGGTGGTTGCTAAGCGGTTGCTAGGGTGTTCTGGGTGGTTGCTATGGTGTTGCTAAGCGGTTGCTAGGGTATTCTGGGTGGTTGCTAGGTGGTTGCTAGGGTGTTCTGGGTGGTTGTTATGGTGTTGCTAGGCAGTTGCTAAGGTATTTTAGGTGGTTGCTAGGCGGTTGCTAGGTTCTGGGTGGTTGCTATGGTGTTGCTAAGGTATTTTGGGTGGTTGCTAGGGTGTTGCTATGGTATTCTGGGTGGTTGCTAGGTGGTTGCTAGGGTGTTCTGGGTGGTTGCTATGGTGTTGCTAGGTGGTTGCTAAGGTATTCTGGGTGGTTGCTTGGCGGTTGCTAGGGTGTTCTGGGTGGTTGCTAGGCTGTTTTGGGTGGTTGCTAGGTGGTTGCTAGGGTGTTCTGGGTGGTTGCTAGGATATTTTTGGTGGTTGCTAGGGTCTTTTGGGTGGTTGCTAGGCGGTTGCTAGGATATTTGCGGTGGTTGCTAGGGTCTTTTGGGTGGTTGCTAGGTGGTTGCTAGGGTGTTCTGGGTGGTTGCTAGGCTGTTTTGGGTGGTTGCTAGGGTCTTTTGGGTGGTTGCTAGGGTCTTTTGGGTGGTTGCTAGGGTCTTTTGAGTGGTTGCTAGGCAGTTGCTAGGGTGTTTTGGGTGGTTGCTAGGGTCTTTTGGGTGGTTGCTAGGCGGTTGCTAGGGTGTTTTGGGTGGTTGCTAGGATATTTTGGGTGGTTGCTAGGGTCTTTTGGGTGGTTGCTAGGCGGTTGCTAGGGTGTTTTGGGTGGTTGCTAGGATATTTTGGGTGGTTGCTAGGGTCTTTTGGGTGTTTGCTAGGCGGTTGCTAGGGTGTTCTGGGTGGTTGCTAGGGTCTTTTGAGTGGTTGCTAGGCGGTTGCTAGGGTGTTTTGGGTGGTTGCTAGGGTCTTTTGGGTGGTTGCTAGGGTATTTTGGGTGGTTGCTAGGGTGTTCTGGGTGGTTGCTAAGTGGTTGCTAGGGTGTTCTGGGTGGTTGCTAGGGTCTTTTGGGTGGTTGCTAGGCGGTTGTTAGGGTGTTTTGGGTGGTTGCTAGGCGGTTGCTAGGGTCTTTTGGGTGGTTGCTAGGCGGTTGCTAGGGTATTTTGGGTGGTTGCTAGGGTGTTCTGGGTGGTTGCTAGGCGGTTGCTAGGGTGTTCTGGGGGGTTGCTAGGGTATTGAGGGCGGTTGATATGGTGTTACTAGGTGGTTGGTAGTTGTCACAGATGGTTACTATGGAGTTTTTATAGAGTTCTTAGCATGATCTTGGCATGATTCAACACTTAACTAATTGCTATTAGCATGTAGCTATTCACTGCTAGCATGTGTAGCATGTTGGAAGTGCTGTTTGCTAGCATTGGTCAAAAGAGCCAAAACTCATCTCTATACGATGTTCTGATACAGAGATATAGGTCTTGCAAAACGGTTGCTAGGGTACTCAAGTTTGGTTGCTATGGAGTTGCTTGGGAGCTGGAAGCATTAAACTTAAGAAGTTTAAAGTGGTTTGAAGTTTAAAGTAGTTTAAAGTAGTTTGAAGTTTATGATAGATATATAAATAAGTTAGATAGATACACACAAACACACACACACACACACACACACACACACACACACACACACACACACACACACACACACACACACACACACACACACACTCACTCAGACTACCTCGCTCACACACTCACTCAGACACACACACACACTCAGAGTTTATGAGTTTAGAGTTTATAAGTGTACGAGTTTTTGAGTTTAGAGTTTATAAGTTTAAATGAGTTTAGAGTTCAGAGTTTATTAATTTATGAGTTTAAGAGTTCATAAGTCTATGAATTCATGAGTTTATTAGTTAATTAGTTATTAAATTTAAGTTAATTAGTTTATAAGTGTATGAGATTAGAGTTTATTAGTTTAAATGAGTTTCATTGGCTAATATATATAGAACGGCAGTTTGGTTTAGTCTTCAAGGTGTTTAGATTAAAATTTTTGTCGGTTGGAATTTTTTAGAACTCCCGAATGTAAGTCAATGGGAGTTTTTGAATGAGTTTTTTCGAGTTTTGATCGTCATTTGTAGGAAAACCGTAAGTCCGATCAGTCTGAAAAGATAAAGCAACTCGAGTCAGATCAGTTTGAGTGTCTGAGCCGAGTTTGGAGTATGTAGAGTTAAAGCTCTAGGAGGAGTTTGATATAGATTTTTTTAGGGTCAGAAGAATAATAATAACTAGATGCGAAAGTTCGTCGAGACAAACTTTAAGTTGGCTTGAGAAAGTTTGGACCGGAAAGTTTTTTGCTAGGCGGTTGTTAGGATGTTATGGGTGGTCGCTATGATGTTGCTAGGTGGTTGCTAAGGTATTCTGGGTGGTTGCTAGGCGGTTGCTAGGGTGTTTTGGGTGGTTGCTAGGCGGTTGCTAGGGTCTTTTGTGTGGTTGCTAGGTGGTTGCTAGGGTGTTCTGGGTGGTTGCTAGGATATTTTTGGTGGTTGCTAGGGTCTTTTGGGTGGTTGCTAGGCGGTTGCTAGGGTCTTTTGGGTGGTTGCTAGGGTCTTTTGGGTGGTTGCTTGGCGGTTGCTAGGGTGTTTTGGGTGGTTGCTAGGGTCTTTTGGGTGGTTGCTAGGCGGTTGCTAGGGTATTTTGGGTGGTTACTAGGGTGTTCTGGGTGGTTGCTAAGCAGTTGCTAGGGTGTTTTGGGTGGTTGCTAAGATATTTTGGGTGGTTGCTAGGGTCTTTTGGGTGGTTGCTAGGCGGTTGCTAGGGTATTTTGGGTGGTTGCTAGGGTGTTCTGGGTGGTTGCTAGGGTATTTTGGGTGGTTGCTAGGGTGTTCTGGGTGGTTGTTAGGCAGTTGCTACGGTGTTCTGAGTGGTTGCTATGGTGTTGCTAGGGTGTCCTAAGGTATTTTGGGTGGTTGCTAGGGTGTTCTGGGTGGTTGCTATGGTGTTGCTAGGGTGTTCTAAGGTATTTTGGGTGGTTGCTAGGGTGTTCTGGGTGGTTGCTATGGTGTAGCTAGGGTGTTCTAAGGTATTTTGGGTGGTTGCTAGGGTGTTCTGAGTGGTTGCTATGGTGTTGCTAGGGTGTTCTAAGGTATTTTGGGTGGTTGCTAGGGTGTTCTGGGTGGTTGTTAGGCAGTTGCTACGGTGTTCTGAGTGGTTGCTATGGTGTTGCTAGGGTGTTCTAAGGTATTTTGCGTGGTTGCTAGGGTGTTCTGGGTGGTTGTTAGGCAGTTGCTAGGGTGTTCTGAGTGGTTGCTATGGTGTTGCTAGGGTGTCCTAAGGTATTTTGGGTGGTTGCTAGGGTGTTCTGAGTGGTTGCTATGGTGTTGCTATGGTGTTCTAAGGTATTTTGTGTGGTTGCTAGGGTGTTTTGGGTGGTTGCTATGGTGTTGCTAGGGTGTTCTAAGGTATTTTGGGTGGTTGCTAGGGTGTTCTGGGTGGTTGTTAGGCAGTTGCTAGGGTGTTCTGAGTGGTTGCTATGGTGTTGCTAGGGTGTTCTAAGGTATTTTGGGTGGTTGCTAGGGTGTTCTGAGTGGTTGCTATGGTGTTGCTAGGGTGTTCTAAGGTATTTTGGGTGGTTGCTAGGGTGTTCTGGGTGGTTGCTAGGCGGTTGCTAGGGTGTTCTGGGTGGTTGCTATGGTATTCAGGGCGGTTGATATGGTGTTACTAGGTGGTTGGTAGTTGTCACAGATGGTTACTATGGAGTTTTTATAGAGTTCTTAGCATGATCTTGGCATGATTCAACACTTAACTAATTGCTATTAGCATGTAGCTATTCACTGCTAGCATGTGTAGCATGTTGGAAGTGCTGTTTGCTAGCATGAGTCAAAAGAGCCAAAACTCATCTCTATACGATGTTCTGATACAGAGATATAGGTCTTGCAAAACGGTTGCTAGGGTACTCAAGTTTGGTTGCTATGGAGTTGCTTGGGAGCTGGAAGCATTAAACTAAAGAAGTTTAAAGTGGTTTGAAGTTTAAAGTAGTTTAAAGTAGTTTGAAGTTTATGATAGATATATAAATAAGTTAGATAGATACACACAAACACACACACACACACACACTCAGACTACCTCGCTCACACACTCACTCAGACACACACACACACACTCAGAGTTTATGAGTTTAGAGTTTATAAGTGTACAAGTTTTTGAGTTTAGAGTTTATAAGTTTAAATGAGTTTAGAGTTCAGAGTTTATTAATTTATGAGTTTAAGAGTTCATAAGTCTATGAATTCATGAGTTTATTAGTTAATTAGCTATTAAATTTAAGTTAATTAGTTTATAAATGTATGAGATTAGAGTTTATTAGTTTAAATGAGTTTCATTGGCTAATATATATAGAACGGCAGTTTGGTTTAGTCTTCAAGGTGTATAGATTTAAATTTTTGTCGGTTGGTGAGTTTGAATCTGGATTTGAATTTTTTAGAACTCCCCATTGTAAGTCAATGGGAGTTTTTCCGAGTTTTGATCGTCATTTGTAGGAAAACCGTAAGTCCGATCAGTCTGAAAAGATAAAGCAACGCGAGTCAGAACAGTTTGAGTGTCTGAGCCGAGTTTGGAGTATGTAGAGTTAAAGCTCTAGGACGAGTTTCATATAGAAATTTTAGTCTCGGAATAATAATAATAAGTTTAAATAGGATTTCAATATGTTGGCTCTCTCAAGCCAACTTAATAACTAGATGCGAAAGTTCGTCGAGACAAACTTTAAGTTGGCTTGAGAAAGTTTGGACCAGAACATTTTTTGCTAGGCGGTTGCTAGGATGTTATGGGTGGTCGCTATGGTGTTGCTAGGCGGCTGCTAGGGTATTTTGGGTGGTTGCTAGGCGGTTGCTAGGGTATTCTGGGTGGTTGCTAGGGTGTTTTGGGTGGTTGCAAGGCGGTTGCTAGGGTCTTTTGGGTGGTTGCTAGGCGGTTGCTAGGGTTTTTGGGTGGTTGCTAGGCGGTTGCTAGGATATTTTGGGTGGTTGCTAGGGTCTTTTGGGTGGTTGCTAGGCGGTTGCTAGGGTGTTTTGGGTGGTTGCTAGGCCGTTGCTAGGGTTTTTGGGTGGTTGCTAGGGTTTTTGGGTGGTTGCTAGGGTATTTTGGGTGGTTGCTAGGGTCTTTTGGGTGGTTGCTAGGCGGTTGCTAGGGTCTTTTGGGTGGTTGCTTGGATATTTTGGGTGGTTGCTAGGGTGTTTTGGGTGGTTGCTAGGCGGTTGCTAGGGTATTTTGGGTGGTTGCAAGGGTGTTTTGGGTGGTTGCTAGGCGGTTGCTAGGATATTTTGAGTGGTTGCTAGGGTGTTTTGGGTGGTTGCTAGGCGGTTGCTAGGGTGTTTTGGGTGGTTGCTAGGCGGTTGCTAGGGTATTCTTGGTGGTTGCTAGGGTGTTTTTGGTGGTTGCTAGGGTCTTTTGGGTGGTTGCTAGGCAGTTGCTAGGGTTTTTGGGTGGTTGCTAGGGTATTCTGGGTGGTTGCTAGGGTGTTTTGGGTGGTTGCTAGGGTGTTTTGGGTGGTTGCTAGGTGGTTGCTAGGGTGTTCTGGGTGGTTGCTAGGGTGTTTTGGGTGGTTGCTAGGCGGTTGCTAGGATGTTTTGGGTGGTTGCTAGGGTCTTCTGGGTGGTTGCTAGGCGGTTGCTAGGGTGTTATGGGTGGTTGCTAGGCTGTTCTGGGTGGTTGATAGGCGGTTGCTAGGGTGTTATGGGTGGTTGCTTTGGTGTTGCTAAGCGGTTGCTAAGGTATTCAGGGCGGTTGATATGGTGTTAATAGGTGGCTGGTAGTTGTCACAGATGGTTACTATGGAGTTTTTATAGAGTTCTTAGCATGATCTTGGCATGATTTAGCACTTAACTAATCACTATTAGCATGTAGCTATTCACTGCTAGCATGTGTAGTATGTTGGAAGTGCTGTTTGCTAGCATGAGTCAAAAGAGCCAAACCTCATCTCTATACGATGTTCTGATACAGAGATATAGGTCTTACAAAACGGTTGCTAGGGTACTCGAGTTTGGTTGCTATGGAGTTGCTTGGGAGCTGGAAGATTTAAACTTAAGAAGTTTATAGTGGTTTGAAGTTTACAGTAGTTTACAGTAGTTTGAAGTTTGACAGATAGATAAATAAGTTAGATAGACACACACACACACACACACACAAACACACACACACACACACACACACACACACACACACACACACACACACACACACACACACTAACTCGCTCACACACTCACTCATAAACTCAGTGTGTGTCTGAGTTTAGAGTTTATAAGTGTATAAATTGATGAGTTTATAAGTGTATGAGTTCTTAAGTTTTGAGTTTATAAGTTTAAATCAGTTTAGAGTTTATAAGTTTAAATGAGATTAAGAGTTCAGAGTTTATTAATTTATGAGTTTAAGAGTTCATAAGTTTATGAATTCATGAGTTTATAAGTTAATTAGTTTATAAGTGTTTATAGTTTAGAGTTTATTAGTTTAAATGAGTCTCAATGGCTCATATAGTATATAGAACGGCAGTTTGGTTTAGTCTTCAAGGTGTTTAGATTTAAATTTTTGTCGGTTTGAATTTTTTAGAACTCCCCAATGTAAGTCAATGGGAGTTTTTGAATGAATTTTTTCGAGTTTTGATCGTCATTTTTAGGAAAACCGTAAGTCCGATCAGTCTGAAAAGATATAGCATACCGAGTCAGAACAGTTTGAAGGTCTGAGCCGAATTTGGAGTATGTAGTGTTAAAGCTCTAGGATGAGTTTGAGTTGTAAATTTTTAGGGTCAGAATAATAATAATAATAATAATAATAAGTTTAAATAGGATTTCAATATGTTGGCTCTCTCAAGCCAACTTAACTAGATGCGAAAGTTCGTCGAGACAAACTTTAAGTTGGCTTGAGAAAGTTTGGAGCAGAACGTTTTTGCTAGGCGGTTGCTAGGATGTTATGGGTGGTTGCTATGGTGTTGCTAGGGTATTTTGGGCGGTTGCTAGGGTGTTCTGGGTGGTTGCTAGGTGGTTGCTAGGGTGTCCTGGGTGGTTGCTAGGGTATTTTGGGTGGTTGCTAGGGTGTTCTAGGTGGTTGCTAGGGTATTCTGGGTGGTTGCTAGGCGGTTGCTAGGGTTTTCTGGGTGGTTGCTAGGCTGTTTTGGGTGGTTGCTAGGGTATTCTGGGTGGTTGCTAGGATATTTCTGATGGTTGCTAGGGTCTTTTGGGTGGTTGCTAGGCGGTTGCTAGGATATTTTGGGTGGTTGCTAGGGTCTTTTGGGTGGTTGCTAGGCGGTTGCTAGGATATTTTAGGTGGTTGCTAGGGTCTTTTGGGTGGTTGCTAGGCGGTTGCTAGGGTATTTTGGGTGGTTGCTAGGGTATTTTGGGTGGTTGCTAGGCGGTTGCTAGGATATTTTGTGGGGTTGCTAGGGTCTTTTGGGTGGTTGCTAGGCGGTTGCTAGGATATTTTAGGTGGTTGCGAGGGTCTTTTGGGCGGTTGCTAGGGTGTTTTGGGTGGTTGCTAGGATGTTTTGGGTGGTTGCTAGGCGGTTGCTAGGGTGTTTTGGGTGGTTGCTAGGATATTTTGGGTGGTTGCTAGGGTCTTTTGGGTGGTTGCTAGGCGGTTGCTAGGGTGTTTTGGGTGGTTGCTAGGGTCTTTTGGGTGGTTGCTAGGGTGTTCTGGGTGGTTGCTAGGCGGTTGCTAGGGTGTTCTGGGTGGTTGCTAGGGTCTTTTGGGTAGTTGCTAGGCGGTTGCTAGGATATTTTGGGTAGTTGCTAGGGTCTTTTGGGTGGTTGCTAGGCGGTTGCTAGGATATTTTCGGTGGTTGCTAGGGTCTTCTGGGTGGTTGCTAGGCGGTTGCTAGGGTATTTTGGGTGGTTGCTAGGATATTTTTGGTGGTTGCTAGGGTCTTTTGGGTGGTTGCTAGGCGGTTGCTAGGGTGTTTTGGGTGGTTGCTAGGATATTTTGGGTGGTTGCTAGGTGGTTGCTAGGGTCTTTTGGGTGGTTGCTAGGCGGTTGCTAGGGTGTTATGGGTGGTTGCTAGGCTGTTCTGGGTGGTTGATAGGCGGTTGCTAGGGTGTTATGGGTGGTTGCTATGGTGTTGCTAGGCGGTTGCTAAGGTATTCAGGGCGGTTGATATGGTGTTACTAGGTGGCTGGTAGTTGTCACAGATGGTTACTATGGAGTTTTTATAGAGTTCTTAGCATGATCTTGGCATGATTTAACACTTAACTAATCACTATTAGCATGTAGCTATTCACTGCTAGCATGTGTAGTATGTTGGAAGTGCTGTTTGCTAGCATGAGTCAAAAGAGCCAAACCTCATCTCTATACGATGTTCTGATACAGAGATATAGGTCTTACAAAACGGTTGCTAGGGTACTCGAGTTTGGTTGCTATGGAGTTGCTTGGGAGCTGGAAGATTTAAACTTAAGAAGTTTATAGTGGTTTGAAGTTTACAGTAGTTTACAGTAGTTTGAAGTTTGACAGATAGATAAATAAGTTAGATAGACACACACACACACACAAACACACACACACACACACACACACACACACACACACACACACACACACTAACTCGCTCACACACTCACTCATAAACAGTGTTGGGAACGTTACTTAAAAAAAGTAATTAGTTATAGTTACTAGTTACTTCTCACAAAAAGTAACTGCGTTAGTAACTGAATTACATCATTACAAAAGTAACTAATTACTAGCGAAAGTAACTATTGCGTTACTTAAAAAAAAAAAAAAAAAAAATTTAAATACAAGAAATTTCTTGGATACCCCCAATGTGAAATGTTAAATTAATGAAATGGACACTAAATAGAACATCTTATTATTATTAAACATTGTACACTAATCTACACTATTTTAATGTTGCTGTGGGACAATGTGAGAGACACCTATTAACTTAAATATTAAAATATTATCATTACTATAGTGGAACAACAAAATAATAGATGGTTTAGAACTTTTAATATTTATTGCACAGGCCACAACTGGCCAACAAATAAGTCTAAAAATAAATCATGCTTCTTAAGAAATGTACCAAAAATAAATAAATAGTAGCCTTATAAAAATATTCATACACATACACTAGTGCATATAATTAAAATAAAACTCACACACCTTTACAACTGGTAGACATTCTGTAGCCTACTTTAATTTTTTTCTTCCTCACAATAGTAAGTTTAACAAAAAGTGCTCTCAATATAATACTGAACAATGTATGAACATAAATAATAATAATACCATATAATCTTTTGTGGGTTTATTTTTATAACCTACAGAGAACGTCATCATCAGAGGTTATTTATTTTAGCCAAATTCTAGTCATGTTTGCCGCACGTGTTCACAACCGCCAAACAAATATGTTTGAACGTTCCCTGCAGGTTATTTTGGAGTTTATGTTATATAAACTAATTAAAACATTGCATATGATACCAATATGCTACATATATTATTCTAATGCTGAAATGTGTTATTTATTTATAAAGTATTTATGCTCGGACACATTCGGTCTCTCTCGCGCACTGTCAAACGCGTTCTCGGACACACTCGGTCTCTCTCGCGCACTGTCGAGCGCGTTCTCGGACACACTCGGTCTCTCTCGCGCACTATCGAGCGCGTTCTCGGACACATTCGGTCTCTGCCGCGCACTGTCAAACGCGTTCTCGGACACACTCGGTCTCTCTCGCGCACTGTCGAGCGCTCTCGCGACATTCGCCTCGCTTTTGTCCAGTCCGGCGCCTCATAAACACTCACACACCAGAGAAAAAAACTTTGCAGCTCCTATGGCTGAGAGAGAGCCTACTCGGATGAAAACCGCTTCAGTGAGCTCAACTATAGTAACGCCGCATTTTTATTGACAGTAACGGTAACGGCGTTGTAATGGAGGAAGCAGTAATTAGTTTGATTACTCGTTACTGAAAAAAATAACGCCGTTAGTAACGCCGTTTATTTATAACGCCGTTATTCCCATCACTGCTCATAAACTCAGTGTGTGTCTGAGTTTAGAGTTTATAAGTGTATAAATTGATGAGTTTATAAGTGTATGAGTTCTTAAGTTTTGAGTTTATAAGTTTAAATCAGTTTAGAGTTTATAAGTTTAAATGAGATTAAGAGTTCAGAGTTTATTAATTTATGAGTTTAAGAGTTCATAAGTTTATGAATTCATGAGTTTATAAGTTAATTAGTTTATAAGTGTTTATAGTTTAGAGTTTATTAGTTTAAATGAGTCTCAATGGCTCATATAGTATATAGAACGGCAGTTTGGTTTAGTCTTCAAGGTGTTTAGATTTAAATTTTTGTCGGTTTGAATTTTTTAGAACTCCCCAATGTAAGTCAATGGGAGTTTTTGAATGAGTTTTTTCGAGTTTTGATCGTCATTTTTAGGAAAACCGTAAGTCCGATCAGTCTGAAAAGATATAGCATACCGAGTCAGAACAGTTTGAAGGTCTGAGCCGAATTTGGAGTATGTAGTGTTAAAGCTCTAGGATGAGTTTGAGTTGTAAATTTTTAGGGTCAGAATAATAATAATAATAATAATAATAAGTTTAAATAGGATTTCAATATGTTGGCTCTCTCAAGCCAACTTAACTAGATGCGAAAGTTCGTCGAGACAAACTTTAAGTTGGCTTGAGAAAGTTTGGAGCAGAACGTTTTTGCTAGGCGGTTGCTAGGATGTTATGGGTGGTTGCTATGGTGTTGCCAGGGTATTTTGGGCGGTTGCTAGGGTGTTCTGGGTGGTTGCTAGGTGGTTGCTAGGGTGTCCTGGGTGGTTGCTAGGGTATTTTGGGTGGTTGCTAGGGTGTTCTAGGTGGTTGCTAGGGTATTCTGGGTGGTTGCTAGGCGGTTGCTAGGGTTTTCTGGGTGGTTGCTAGGCTGTTTTGGGTGGTTGCTAGGGTATTCTGGGTGGTTGCTAGGATATTTCTGATGGTTGCTAGGGTCTTTTGGGTGGTTGCTAGGCGGTTGCTAGGATATTTTGGGTGGTTGCTAGGGTCTTTTGGGTGGTTGCTAGGCGGTTGCTAGGATATTTTGGGTGGTTGCTAGGGTCTTTTGGGTGGTTGCTAGGCGGTTGCTAGGGTATTTTGGGTGGTTGCTAGGGTATTTTGGGTGGTTGCTAGGCGGTTGCTAGGATATTTTGTGGGGTTGCTAGGGTCTTTTGGGTGGTTGCTAGGCGGTTGCTAGGATATTTTAGGTGGTTGCGAGGGTCTTTTGGGCGGTTGCTAGGGTGTTTTGGGTGGTTGCTAGGATGTTTTGGGTGGTTGCTAGGCGGTTGCTAGGGTGTTTTGGGTGGTTGCTAGGATATTTTGGGTGGTTGCTAGGGTCTTTTGGGTGGTTGCTAGGCGGTTGCTAGGGTGTTTTGGGTGGTTGCTAGGGTATTTTGGGTGGTTGCTAGGGTGTTCTGGGTGGTTGCTAGGGTCTTTTGGGTGGTTGCTAGGCGGTTGCTAGGGTGTTTTGGGTGGTTGCTAGGGTCTTTTGGGTGGTTGCTAGGGTGTTCTGGGTGGTTGCTAGGCGGTTGCTAGGGTGTTCTGGGTGGTTGCTAGGGTCTTTTGGGTAGTTGCTAGGCGGTTGCTAGGATATTTTGGGTAGTTGCTAGGGTCTTTTGGGTGGTTGCTAGGCGGTTGCTAGGATATTTTCGGTGGTTGCTAGGGTCTTCTGGGTGGTTGCTAGGCGGTTGCTAGGGTATTTTGGGTGGTTGCTAGGATATTTTTGGTGGTTGCTAGGGTCTTTTGGGTGGTTGCTAGGCGGTTGCTAGGGTGTTTTGGGTGGTTGCTAGGATATTTTGGGTGGTTGCTAGGTGGTTGCTAGGGTCTTTTGGGTGGTTGCTAGGCGGTTGCTAGGGTGTTATGGGTGGTTGCTAGGCTGTTCTGGGTGGTTGATAGGCGGTTGCTAGGGTGTTATGGGTGGTTGCTATGGTGTTGCTAGGCGGTTGCTAAGGTATTCAGGGCGGTTGATATGGTGTTACTAGGTGGCTGGTAGTTGTCACAGATGGTTACTATGGAGTTTTTATAGAGTTCTTAGCATGATCTTGGCATGATTTAACACTTAACTAATCACTATTAGCATGTAGCTATTCACTGCTAGCATGTGTAGTATGTTGGAAGTGATGTTTGCTAGCATGAGTCAAAAGAGCCAAACCTCATCTCTATACGATGTTCTGATACAGAGATATAGGTCTTACAAAACGGTTGCTAGGGTACTCGAGTTTGGTTGCTATGGAGTTGCTTGGGAGCTGGAAGATTTAAACTTAACAAGTTTATAGTGGTTTGAAGTTTACAGTAGTTTACAGTAGTTTGAAGTTTGACAGATAGATAAATAAGTTAGATAGACACACACAAACACACAAACACACACACACACACACACACACACACACACACACACACACACACACACACACCCACTAACTCGCTCACACACTCACTCATAAACTCAGTGTGTGTGTCTGAGTTTAGAGTTTATAAGTGTATACATTGATGAGTTTATAAGTGTATGAGTTCTTGAGTTTTGAGTTTATAAGTTTAAATCAGTTTAGAGTTTATAAGTTTAAATGAGATTAAGAGTTCAGAGTTGATTAATTTATGAGTTTAAGAGTTCATAAGTTTATGAATTCATGAGTTTATAAGTTAATTAGTTTATAAGTGTTTATAGTTTAGAGTTTATTAGTTTAAATGAGTCTCAATGGCTCATATAGTATATAGAACGGCAGTTTGTTTAGTCTTCAAGGTGTTTAGATTTAAATTTTTGTCGGTTTGAATTTTTTAGAACTCCCCAATGTAAGTCAATGGGAGTTTTTGAATGAGTTTTTTCGAGTTTTGATCGTCATTTGTAGGAAAACCGTATGTCCGATCAGTCTGAAAAGATAAAGCAACTCGAGTCAAATCAGTTTGAGTGTCTGAGCCGAGTTTGGAGTATGTAGAGTTAAAGCTCTAGGAGGAGTTTGATATAGATTTTTTTAGGGTCAGAAGAATAATAATAACTAGATGCGAAAGTTCGTCGAGACAAACTTTAAGTTGGCTTGAGAAAGTTTGGACCAGAACGTTTTTTGCTAGGCGGTTGCTAGGATGTTATGGGTGGTCGCTATGGTGTTGCTAGGCGGTTGCTAGGGTATTTTGGGTGGTTGCTAGGCGGTTGCTAGGGTATTCTGGGTGGTTGCTAGGGTGTTTTGGGTGGTTGCTAGGCGGTTGCTAGGGTCTTTTGGGTGGTGGCTATGCGGTTGCTAGGGTTTTTAGGTGGTTGCTAGGGTATTCTGGGTGGTTGCTAGGGTGTTTTGGGTGGTTGCTAGGGTGTTTTGGGTGGTTGCTAGGCGGTTGCTAGGGTATTTTGGGTGGTTGCTAGGGTATTCTGGGTGGTTGCTAGGGTGTTTTGGGTGGTTGCTAGGCGGTTGCTAGGATATTTTAGGTGGTTGCTAGGGTCTTTTGGGTGGTTGCTAGGCGGTTGCTAGGGTCTTTTGGGTGGTTGCTAGGATATTTTAGGTGGTTGCTAGGGTCTTTTGGGTGGTTGCTAGGCGGTTGCTAGGGTCTTTTGGGTGGTTGCTAGGCGGTTGCTAGGGTGTTTTGGGTGGTTGCTAGGGTCTTTTGGGTGGTTGATAGGCGGTTGCTAGGGTGTTTTGGGTGGTTGCTAGGATATTTTGGGTGGTTGCTAGCGTCTTTTGGGTGGTTGCTAGGCGATTGCTAGGGTGTTTTGGGTGGTTGCTAGGATATTTTGGGTGGTTGCTAGGGTCTTTTGGGTGGTTGCTAGGCGGTTACTAGGGTGTTTTGGGTGGTTGCTAGGGTATTTTGGGTGGTTGCTAGGGTCTTTTGGGTGGTTGCTAGGCGGTTGCTAGGGTGTTTTGGGTGGTTGCTAGGGTCTTTTGGGTGGTTGCTAGGCGGTTGCTAGGTCTTTTGGGTGGTTGCTAGGATATTTTGGGTGGTTGCTAGGGTCTTTTGGGTGGTTGCTAGGGTATTTTGGGTGGTTGCTAGGGTGTTCTGGGTGGTTGCTAGGCGGTTGGTAGGGTGTTCTGGGTGGTTGCTAGGGTCTTTTGGGTAGTTGCTAGGCGGTTGCTAGGATATTTTGGGTAGTTGCTAGGGTCTTTTGGGTGGTTGCTAGGATATTTTCGGTGGTTGCTAGGGTCTTTTGGGTCGTTGCTAGGCGGTTGCTAGGGTATTTTGGGTGGTTGCTAGGATATTTTTGGGGGTTGCTAGGGTCTTTTGGGTGGTTGCTAGGCGGTTGCTAGGGTGTTTTGGGTGGTTGCTAGGATATTTTGGGTGGTTGCTAGGGTCTTTTGGGTGGTTGCTAGATGGTTGCTAGGGTGTTATGGGTGGTTGCTAGGTGTTGCTAGGCGGTTGCTAAGGTATTCAGGGTGGTTGATATGGTGTTACTAGGTGGCTGGTAGTTGTCACAGATGGTTACTATGGAGTTTTTATAGAGTTCTTAGCATGATCTTGGCATGATTTAACACTTAACTAATCACTATTAGCATGTAGCTATTCACTGCTAGCATGTGTAGTATGTTGGAAGTGATGTTTGATAGCATGAGTCAAAAGAGCCAAACCTCATCTCTATACGATGTTCTGATACAGAGATATAGGTCTTACAAAACGGTTGCTAGGGTACTCGAGTTTGGTTGCTATGGAGTTGCTTGGGAGCTGGAAGATTTAAACTTAACAAGTTTATAGTGGTTTGAAGTTTACAGTAGTTTACAGTAGTTTGAAGTTTGACAGATAGATAAATAAGTTAGATAGACACACACACACACACACACACAAACAAACACACAAACACACACATACACACACCCACTAACTCGCTCACACACTCACTCATAAACTCAGTGTGTGTGTCTGAGTTTAGAGTTTATAAGTGTATAAATTGACGAGTTTATAAGTGTATGAGTTCTTGAGTTTTGAGTTTATAAGTTTAAATCAGTTTAGAGTTTATAAGTTTAAATGAGATTAAGAGTTCAGTTTATTAATTTATGAGTTTAAGAGTTCATAAGTTTATGAATTCATGAGTTTATAAGTTAATTAGTTTATAAGTGTTTATAGTTTAGAGTTTATTAGTTTAAATGAGTCTCAATGGCTCATATAGTATATAGAACGGCAGTTTGGTTTAGTCTTCAAGGTGTTTAGATTTAAATTTTTGTCGGTTTGAATTTTTTAGAACTCCCCAATGTAAGTCAATGGGAGTTTTTGAATGAGTTTTTTCGAGTTTTGATCGTCATTTGTAGGAAAACCGTAAGTCCGATCAGTCTGAAAAGATAGAGCATACCGAGTCAGATCAGTTTGAGTGTCTGTGCCGAGTTTGGAGTATATAGAGTTAAAGCTCTAAGAGGAGTTTGAGTTGTAAATTTTTAGGGTCAGAATAATAATAATAATAATAATAAGTTTAAATAGGATTTCAATATGTTGGCTCTCTCAAGCCAACTTAATAACTAGATTAAAAAGTTCGTCGAGACAAACTTTAAGTTGGCTTGAGAAAGCCGGACCAGAAAGTTTGAAGAAGTTTAAAATAGTTTGGAGTTTAAAGTAGTTTGAAGTTAGGGTTAGTTTAAAGTTTAAATTAGTTTGAAGTTTAAATTAGTTTAAAGTTTAAATTAGTCTAAAGTTTAAATTAGTTTAAAGTTTAAAGTAGTTTAAAGTTTAAATCAGTTTGAAGTTTAAAGCAGTTTAAAGTATGAAGTAGTTTACAGTTCAAAAGTTGTTGGGGGTTTTCTAGTGGGTTGCTAGGGTGTTTTGGGTGGTTGCTATGGTGTTCCTAGGCGGTTGCTAGGGTATTATGGGTGGTTGCTAGGCGGTTGCTAGGGTGTTCTGGGTGGTTGCTATGGTGTTGCTAGGCATTTGCTAGGGTGTTCTGGGTGGTTGCTATGGTGTTGCTAGGTGGTTGCTAGGGTATTCTGGGTGGTTGCTAGGTGGTTGCTAGGGTGTTCTGGGTGGTTGCTATGGTGTTACTAGGTGGTTGGTAGTTGTCACAGATGGTTACTATGGAGTCTTTATAGAGTTCTTAGCATGATATAGCACTTAACTAATCGCTATTAGCATGTAGCTATTCACTGTTAGCATGTGTAGCATGTTGGAAGTGCTGTTTGCTAGCATGAGTCAAAAGAGCCAAACCTCATCTCTATACGATGTTCTGATACAGAGATATAGGTCTTGCAAAACGGTTGCTAGGGTACTCAAGTTTGGTTGCTAAGGAGTTGCTTGGGAGCTGGAAGCTTTAAACTTAAGAAGTTTAAAGTGGTTTGAAGTTTAAAGTAGTTTACGAGTTTTAGAGTTTTGAGTTTATAAGTTTAAATGAGTTTAGAGTTTAAGTTTAAATGAGTTTAGAGTGTGTGTGTGTGTGTGTGTGTGTGTGTGTGTGTGTGTGTGTGTGTGTGTGTGTGTGTGTGTGTTCACACACACACACACACACACACTCAGAGTTTATGAGTTTAGAGTTTATAAGTGTATAAATTGATGAGTTTATAAGTGTAAGAGTTTTTGAGTTTAGAGTGTATAAGTTTTAAATGAGTTTAGAGTGTATAAGTTTTAATGAGTTTAGAGTTTATAAGTTTAAATGAGTTTAAGAGTTCATAAGTCTATGAATTCATGAGTTTATAAGTTAATTAGTTTATAAGTGTATGAGTTTAGAGTTTATTAGTTTAAATGAGCCTCAATGACTCATATAGTATATAGAACGGCAGTTTGGTTTAGTCTTCAAGGTGTTTAGATTTAAATTTTTGTCGGTTGGTGAGTTTGAATCTAGATTTGAATTTTTTAGAACTCACCATTGTAAGTCAATGGGAGTTTTTCCTAGTTTTGATCGGCATTTTTAGGAAAACCGTAAGTCCGATCAGTCTGAAAAGATATAGCAACTAACTTCAGATCAGTTTGAGTGTCTGAGCCGAGTTTGGAGTATGTAGAGTTAAAGCTCTAGGACGAGTTTGAGTCAACAGTTTTTAACAGAATAATAATAATAATAATAAGTTTAAGTACAATATCAGTAAGTTGGCTCTCTCAAGCCAACTTAATAAGTTTAAATAGGATTTCAATATGTTGGCTTTCTCAAGCAAAATTAATAAGTTTAAATAGGATTTCAATATGTTGGCTTTCTCAAGCCAACTTAACTAGATGCGAAAGTTCGTTGAGACAAACTTTAAGTTGGCTTGAGAAAGTTTGGACCGGAAAGTTTTTTGCTAGGCGGTTGTTAGGATGTTATAGGTGGTCGCTATGGTGTTGCTAGGCGGTTGCTAAGGTATTATCGGTGGTTGCTAGGGTGTTTTGTGTGGTTGCTAGGCGGTTGCTAGGGTCTTTTGTGTGGTTGCTAGGCGGTTGCTAGGTGGTTGCTAGGCGGTTGCTAGGTGGTTGCTAGGGTGTTCTGGGTGGTTGCTAGGATATTTTTGGTGGTTGCTAGGGTCTTTTGGGTGGTTGCTAGGCGGTTGCTAGGGTGTTTTGGGTGGTTGCTAGGATATTTTGGGAGGTTGCTAGGGTCTTTTGGGTGGTTGCTAGGCGGTTGCTAGGGTATTTTGGGTGGTTGCTAGGGTGTTCTGGGTGGTTACTAGGGTGTTATGGGTGGTTGCTATGGTGTTGCTAGGCGGTTGCTAAGGTATTTTGGGTGGTTGCTAGGGTGTTCTGGGTGGTTGCTAGGCAGTTGCTAGGGTGTTATGGGTGGTTGCTATGGTGTTATGGGTGGTTGCTATGGTGTTGCTAGGCGTTGCTAAGGTATTCTGGGTGGTTGCTAGGTGGTGGCTAGGGTGTTCTGGGTGGTTGCTAGGCTGTTTTGGGTGGTTGCTAGGGTATTCTGGGTGGTTGCTAGGGTCTTTTGGGTGGTTGCTAGGCGGTTGCTAGGGTCTTTTGGGTGGTTGCTAGGGTGTTCTGGGTGGTTGCTAGGCGGTTGCTAGGGTCTTTTGGGTGGTTGCTAGGATATTTTGGGTGGTTGCTAGGGTCTTTTGGGTGGTTGCTAGGCGGTTGCTAGGGTCTTTTGGGTGGTTGCTATGGTCTTTTGGGCGGTTGCTAGGGTGTTTTGGGTGGTTGCTAGGGTCTTTTGGGTGGTTGCTAGGCGGTTGCTAGGATATTTTGGGTGGTTGCTAGGGTGTTCTGAGTGGTTGCTAGGCGGTTGCTAGGGTCTTTTGGGTGGTTGCTAGGCGGTTGCTAGGGTTTCTGGGTGGTTGCTAGGGTATTCTGGGTGGTTGCTAGGCGGTTGCTGGGATATTTTGGGTGGTTGCTAGGGTCTTTTGGGTGGTTGCTAGGCGGTTGTTAGGGTCTTTTGGGTGGTTGCTAGGCGGTTGCTAGGGTATTTTGGGTGGTTGCTAGGGTGTTCTGGGTGGTTGCTAGGCGGTTGCTAGGGTGTTCTGGGGGTTGCCATGGTATTCAGGGCGGTTGATATGGTGTTACTAGGTGGTTGGTAGTTGTCACAGATGGTTACTATGGAGTTTTTATAGAGTTCTTAGCATGATCTTGGCATGATTTAACACTTAACTAATCGCTATTAGCATGTAGCTATTCACTGCTAGCATGTGTAGCATGTTGGAAGTGCTGTTTGCTAGCATGAGTCAAAAGAGCCAAACCTCATTTCTGTACGATGTTCTGATACAGAGATATACAGTGAGAAAAATAAGTATTTGAACACCCTGCTATTTTGCAAGTTCTCCCACTTAGAAATCATGGAGGGGTCTGAAATTGTCATCGTAGGTGCATGTCCACTGTGAGAGACATAATCTAAAAAAAAAAAATCCAGAAATCACAATGTATGATTTTTTAACTATTTATTTGTATGATACAGCTGCAAATAAGTATTTGAACACCTGAGAAAATCAATGTTAATATTTGGTACAGTAGCCTTTGTTTGCAATTACAGAGGTCAAACGTTTCCTGTAGTTTTTCACCAGGTTTGCACACACTGCAGGAGGGATTTTGGCCCACTCCTCCACACAGATCTTCTCTAGATCAGTCAGGTTTCTGGGCTGTCGCTGAGAAACACGGAGTTTGAGCTCCCTCCAAAGATTCTCTATTGGGTTTAGGTCTGGAGACTGGCTAGGCCACGCCAGAACCTTGATATGCTTCTTACAGAGCCACTCCTTGGTTATCCTGGCTGTGTGCTTCGGGTCATTGTCATGTTGGAAGACCCAGCCTCGACCCATCTTCAATGCTCTAACTGAGGGAAGGAGGTTGTTCCCCAAAATCTCGCAATACATGGCCCCGGTCATCCTCTTCTTAATACAGTGCAGTCGCCCTGTCCCATATGCAGAAAAACACCCCCAAAGCATGATGCTACCACCCCCATGCTTCACAGTAGGGATGGTGTTCTTGGGATGGCACTCATCATTCTTCTTCCTCCAAACACGTTTAGTGGAATTATGACCAAAAAGTTCTATTTTGGTCTCATCTGACCACATGACTTTCTCCCATGACTCCTCTGGATCATCCAAATGGTCATTGGCAAACTTAAGACGGGCCTTGACATGTGCTGGTTTAAGCAGGGGAACCTTCACGCATGCATGATTTCAAACCATGGCGTCTTAGTGTATTACCAACAGTAACCTTGGAAACGGTGGTCCCAGCTCTTTTCAGGTCATTGACCAGCTCCTCCCGTGTAGTTCTGGGATGATTTCTCACCTTTCTTAGGATCATTGAGACCCCACGAGGTGAGATCTTGCATGGAGCCCCAGTCCGAGGGAGATTGACAGTCATGTTTAGCTTCTTCCATTTTCTAATGATTGCTCCAACAGTGGACCTTTTTTCACCAAGCTGCGCTTGGCAATTTCCCCGTAGCCCTTTCCAGCCTTGTGGAGGTGTACAATTTTGTCTCTAGTGTCTTTGGACAGCTCTTTGGTCTTGGCCATGTTAGTAGTTGGATTCTTACTGATTGTATGGGGTGGACAGGTGTCTTTTATGCAGCTAACGACCTCAAACAGGTGCATCTAATTTAGGATAATAAATGGAGTGGAGGTGGACATTTTAAAGGCAGACTAACAGGTCTTTGAGGGTCAGAATTCTAGCTGATAGACAGGTGTTCAAATACTTATTTGCAGCTGTATCATACAAATAAATAGTTAAAAAATCATATATTGTGATTTCTGGATTTTTTCTTTTTAGATTATGTCTCTCACAGTGGACATGCACCTACGATGACAATTTCAGACCCCTCCATGATTTCCAAGTGGGAGAACTTGCAAAATAGCAGGGTGTTCAAATACTTATTTTCCTCACTGTAGGTCTT
Organism: Rutilus rutilus; assembly: GCA_021464565.1. Lineage (NCBI taxonomy): Eukaryota > Metazoa > Chordata > Actinopteri > Cypriniformes > Leuciscidae > Rutilus > Rutilus rutilus. The sequence goes on along the minus strand of JAJAQA010000021.1, from coordinate 20,967,051 downwards.
GCAAAACGGTTGCTAGGGTACTCAAGTTTGGTTGCTATGGAGTTGCTTGGGAGCTGGAAGCATTAAACTTAAGAAATTTAAAGTGGTTTGAAGTTTAAAGTAGTTTAAAGTAGTTTGAAGTTTATGATAGATATATAAATAAGTTAGATAGATACTCACAAACACACACACACACACACCCACACACACACACACACACACACTCACTCAGACTACCTCGCTCACACACTCACTCAGACACACACACACACACACACACACACACACACACACACTCAGAGTTTATGAGTTTAGAGTTTATAAGTGTACGAGTTTTTGAGTTTAGAGTTTATAAGTTTAAATGAGTTTAGAGTTCAGAGTTTATTAATTTATGAGTTTAAGAGTTCATAAGTCTATGAATTCATGAGTTTATTAGTTAATTAGTTATTAAATTTAAGTGAATTAGTTTATAAATGTATGAGATTAGAGTTTATTAGTTTAAATGAGTTTCATTGGCTAATATATATAGAACGGCAGTTTGATTTAGTCTTCAAGGTGTTTAGATTAGAATTTTTGTCGGTTGGTGAGTTTGAATCTGGATTTGAATTTTTTAGAACTCCCCAATGTAAGTCAATGGGAGTTTTTCCGAGTTTTGATCGTCATTTGTAGGAAAACCGTAAGTCCGATCAGTCTGAAAAGATAAAGCAACTCGAGTCAGAACAGTTTGAAGGTCTGAGCCGAGTTTGGAGTATGTAGAGTTAAAGCTCTAGGAGGAGATTGAGTGTAACTTTTTGGTAAGAATAATAATAATAATAACTAGATGCGAAAGTTCGTCGAGACAAACTTTAAGTTGGCTTGAGAAAGTTTGGACCGGAAAGTTTTTTGCTAGGCGGTTGTTAGGATGTTATGGGTGGTCGCTATGGTGTTGCTAGGCGGTTGCTAAGGTATTCTGGGTGGTTGCTAGGCGGTTGCTAGGGTATTTTGGGTGGTTGCTAGGGTGTTTTGGGTGGTTGCTAGGGTCTTTTGTGTGGTTGCTAGGTGGTTGCTAGGGTGTTCTGGGTGGTTGCTAGGATATTTTTGGTGGTTGCTAGGGTCTTTTGGGTGGTTGCTAGGCGGTTGTTAGGGTCTTTTGGGTGGTTGCTAGGGTATTTTGGGTGGTTGCTAGGCGGTTGCTAGGCTGTTTTGGGTGGTTGCTAGGATATTTTGGGTGGTTGCTAGGCGGTTGCTAGGGTGTTTTGGGCGGTTGCTAGGGTGTTTTGGGTGGTTGCTAGGGTGTTTTGGGTGGTTGCTAGGCGGTTGCTAGGGTGTTTTGGGTGGTTACTAGGATATTTTGGGTGGTTGCTAGGGTCTTTTGGGTGGTTGCTAGGGTCTTTTGGGTGGTTGCTAGGCGGTTGCTAGGGTGTTTTGGGTGGTTGCTAGGGTCTTTTGGGTAGTTGCTAGGTAAGTCAATGGGAGTTTTTCCGAGTTTTGATCGTCATTTGTAGGAAAACCGTAAGTCCGATCAGTCTGAAAAGATAAAGCAACTCGAGTCAGAACAGTTTGAAGGTCTGAGCCGAGTTTGGAGTATGTAGAGTTAAAGCTCTAGGAGGAGATTGAGTGTAACTTTTTGGTAAGAATAATAATAATAATAACTAGATGCGAAAGTTCGTCGAGACAAACTTTAAGTTGGCTTGAGAAAGTTTGGACCGGAAAGTTTTTTGCTAGGCGGTTGTTAGGATGTTATGGGTGGTCGCTATGGTGTTGCAAGGCGGTTGCTAAGGTATTCTGGGTGGTTGCTAGGCGGTTGCTAGGGTATTTTGGGTGGTTGCTAGGGTGTTTTGGGTGGTTGCTAGGGTCTTTTGTGTGGTTGCTAGGTGGTTGCTAGGGTGTTCTGGGTGGTTGCTAGGATATTTTTGGTGGTTGCTAGGGTCTTTTGGGTGGTTGCTAGGCGGTTGTTAGGGTCTTTTGGGTGGTTGCTAGGGTATTTTGGGTGGTTGCTAGGCGGTTGCTAGGCTGTTTTGGTGGTTGCTAGGATATTTTGGGTGGTTGCTAGGCGGTTGCTAGGGTGTTTTGGGCGGTTGCTAGGGTGTTTTGGGTGGTTGCTAGGGTGTTTTGGGTGGTTGCTAGGCGGTTGCTAGGGTGTTTTGGGTGGTTGCTAGGATATTTTGGGTGGTTGCTAGGGTCTTTTGGGTGGTTGCTAGGGTCTTTTGGGTGGTTGCTAGGCGGTTGCTAGGGTGTTTTGGGTGGTTGCTAGGGTCTTTTGGGTGGTTGCTAGGATATTTTGGGTGGTTGCTAGGGTCTTTTGGGTGGTTGCTAGGGTAATTTGGGTGGTTGCTAGGGTGTTCTGGGTGGTTGCTAGGCGGTTGCTAGGGTGTTCTGGGTAGTTGCTAGGCGGTTGCTAGGATATTTTGGGTGGTTGCTAGGGTCTTTTGGGTGGTTGCTAGGCGGTTGCTAGGGTATTTTGGGTGGTTGCTAGGATATTTTTGATGGTTGCTAGGGTCTTTTGGGTGGTTGCTAGGATATTTTGGGTGGTTGCTAGGTGGTTGCTAGGGTCTTTTGGGTGGTTGCTAGGGTGGTTGCTAGGCGGTTGCTAGGGTGTTATGGGTGGTTGCTAGGCTGTTCTGGGTGGTTGATAGGCGGTTGCTAGGGTGTTATGGGTGGTTGCTATGGTGTTGCTAGGCGGTTGCTAAGGTATTAAAGGTGGTTGATATGGTGTTACTAGGTGGCTGGTAGTTGTCACAGATGGTTACTATGGAGTTTTTATAGAGTTCTTAGCATGATCTTGGCATGATTTAACACTTAACTAATCACTATTAGCATGTAGCTATTCACTGCTAGCATGTGTAGTATGTTGGAAGTGCTGTTTGCTCTTATGAGTCAAAAGAGCCAAACCTCATCTCTATACGATGTTCTGATACAGAGATATAGGTCTTACAAAACGGTTGCTAGGGTACTCGAGTTTGGTTGCTATGGAGTTGCTTGGGAGCTGGAAGATTTAAACTTAAGAAGTTTATAGTGGTTTGAAGTTTACAGTAGTTTGAAGTTTGACAGATAGATAAATAAGTTAGATAGACACACACACACAAACACACACACACACACACACACACAAACACACACACACACACACACACACACACACACACACACACACACACACACACACACACACACACACTAACTCGCTCACACACTCACTCATAAACTCAGTGTGTGTGTCTGAGTTTAGAGTTTATAAGTGTATAAATTGATGAGTTTATAAGTGTATGAGTTCTTTTAATACATTTAAATCAGTTTAGAGTTTATAAGTTTAAATGAGATTAAGAGTTCAGAGTTTATTAATTTATGAGTTTAAGAGTTCATAAGTTTATGAATTCATGAGTTTATAAGTTAATTAGTTTATAAGTGTTTATAGTTTAGAGTTTATTAGTTTAAATGAGTCTCAATGGCTCATATAGTATATAGAACGGCAGTTTGGTTTAGTCTTCAAGGTGTTTAGATTTAAATTTTTGTCGGTTTGAATTTTTTAGAACTCCCCAATGTAAGTCAATGAGAGTTTTTGAATGAGTTTTTTCGAGTTTTGATCGTCAATTTTAGGAAAACCGTAAGTCCGATCAGTCTGAAAAGATAAAGCAACTCGAGTCAGATCAGTTTGAGTGTCTGAGCCGAGTTTGGAGTATGTAGAGTTAAAGCTCTAGGAGGAGTTTGAGTCAGATTTTTTTCCGCTCAGAAGAATAATAATAATAATAAGTTTAAATAGGATTTCAATATGTTGGCTCTCTCAAGCCAACTTAACTAGATGCGAAAGTTCGTCGAGACAAACTTTAAGTTGGCTTGAGAAAGCCGGACCAGAGAGTTTGAAGAAGTTTGAAGTTTAAAGTAGTTTGAAGTTTAAATTAGTTTAAAGTTTAAATTAGTTTGAAGTTGAAAGTAGTTTGAAGTTTAAAGTAGTTTGAAGTAGTTTAAAGGTTAAAGTAGTTTAAAGGTTAAAGTAGTTTAAAGTTTAAAGTAGTTTAAAGTTTGAATTAGTTTTAAGTTTAAAGTAGTTGAAAGTAGTTTGAAGTTTAAAGTACTTCGACGTTTAACCCTCTGGGGACCAAGCTGTTTTTGGGGTCGTTGAGATGTTCTGACATGCTCTGACATTTGTGCTTTTTTCAGTTATTTATAAACATGTTAATGGCAAAGGTGTAAATTCACTCTATATAGCACAAACAGGGCTACCATAATATGCGAGCAACGTGTATGTAGATGTTTGTATTTTTAAGAGAATAATGTTTATGCGTGGTTATTGGAAAAAATTTAAATGAAAGTTGCTGATTTAAGAACACAAAACACATATTAAATATGTGTCCACAAGACCTTTGACTAATTGATGTTGTCCCTTTGAATTCTAGCTTCAAAATTATGTGAAAATCATCCTGCCTAATTTTTCACATAAAACACTACATTGATTTAAACATTGTAAAACAGTTTTTTTGTCAGAAGAGGTTTATGCGTGGGAGTGGTAATGGGTCATCAATATTAATGAGATTCAGACCTGGGGTGTGACATAGACGCTCCCCCAAGTGCTAATGGGCCATCAAGTGAGGCAGCCTTAACAAAGAATGAGGAGATTCAAATGTTTTGTTTTTCAATCTGTTTTATTGTAATTTTGTAAAAACAAAAGTAAAGGCAGTTGGTAAATATGTACTTACTCTTTCTGATTTCTGACTGTGTTGCTAAGCGCACTCCGAGTTGCAGGCGGAGGTAGTGATGAAGCTACATTCCTTTTAAAAAAGTTGAAGAATATTATTACATAAATATAACTATAGTAGCATTAGTCTATAATGAATAACTGATGTAAATAATTTTAGACGCGTGCAATAATGCGTGTCAATGGGCCATTACCGGAGAGGCACACCGCAAACATTAGCCTAACACATTTGTGCACTTCATTAACTGGGTATATTTACACATTTCAGCACATTTACACACATTTACAACTGATATTTGCGAGCATGCATCGTTAATGATAATGAGGCAGCATTTATATAGTCAAAATATAATCTAAACACCTACTAGGCCTACTTTCTAAAATAATTTCTAAATTCTATCTTTCATACATAATGATCTAAACATATCATTTACTGCTAGGCTACACATACAAATACAAATTTTCTTAACCAAGGGGTGTAGCATATGTACACAAAAAAACAAAACAAAACATTTTTGACGTTGAAATGGTACGAGATATTAAATTCATGGTATAGATATGCACTTTCATTAGATCGTGTTGAATATAGGTAGATATCAAATGTCAATACTCTGGATGGCAAGTCCACCCAGTATAATATGTAAGCTCATGTTTTGAATAGCTTGTCAACTAATGCAAGTAAGAATAAATACTTACTCATCCGAAATTCTATCCACGGCTGGATCAATTTGCTCTTCAAAATACAAACGGTCGTCATCAGAGAAGTCGCGCTCCTCTTCTGATGAAAATCTGGACTCTTCGTCGCTAGTATCCAGGACGAGCTGAAGGGCTTCCGCACCGGTGTACCGTGTCATCTTCCCAACGCGCAGGTGACTGAATGATGAAACTTGAAGCGTTTAATGCATTTGCTTGGGGGCGTTTACCTGTTTTGCATAGATGGCTTAGCACATTATCTTGTGAATAGCGCGCTCCGTGAGTAGGCGTGAACGAATTAAAGTCAATGAGCTCGTAATGAGCTCGACTGGAATCGCTCTCTTTTTATACAGATTACAGAAGCTGATAATATTTGTTTTTTATATAAATTACTTCATTTAAAAGCTGCGATCTCAAGCTTTATGTCCGTGGGTCTGTTTGCCTGTTTGACTGAATTTTCGCGGAGTTATAGATCATTTTCGAACGCGTTTCAAATGGGAGTTTACTGACAGAGAGAAGGCAGAAATCGCATCATGTTAAAGTTTCTTTATTTGTCAAAAAGCAAAACACTTTATTTTTATTGTGAGTATACAGAAAAAAAATAGAAACTGAACAGGATCGATTGATGTATAACACGAAAATTAAAGATCAAAATTAACAGAGCATTTTGTGTTTATTTTTCATTGCTAAAAAAAAAAACGAGCAAAACGCGCGGGCGCGTTTTTGGTCCCCAGAGGGTTAAAGTAGTTTGAAGTTCAAAGTAGTTTAAAATTTAAATTAGTTTGAACTTTAAAGCAGTTTAAAGTTTCAAGTAGTTTAAAGTTAAAAAGTTGCTAGGCTGTTGCTAGGGTGTTCTGGGTCGTTGCTATGTTGTTGCTAGGCAGTTGCTAGGGTATTCTGGGTGGTTGCTATTGTGTTGCTAGGTGGTTGCTAGGGTATTCTGGTTGGTTGCTAGGCGGTTGCTAGGGTGTTCTGGTTGGTTGCTATGGTGTTGCTAGGGTATTCTGGGTGGTTGCTAGGCGGTTGCTAGGGTGTTCTGGGTGGTTGCTATTGTGTTGCTAGGTGGTTACTAGGGTGTTCTGGGTGGTTGCTATGGTGTTGCTAGGCAGTTGCTAAGGTATTCTGGGTGGTTGCTAGGCGGTTGCTAGGGTGTTCTTGGTGGTTGCTATGGTGTTGTTAGGTGGTTGCTAGGGTGTTCTGGGTGGTTGCTATGGTGTTGCTAGGCGGTTGCTAAGGTATTCTGTGTGGTTGCTAGGGTGTTGCTAAGGTATTTTGGGTGGTTGTTAGGGTGTTCTGGGTGGTTGCTAGGCGGTTGCTAGGGTGTTCTGGGTGAAACTAGGATATTTTGGGTGGTTGCTAGGGTTTTTTGGGTGGTTGCTAGGCGGTTGCTAGGGTGTTTTGGGTGGTTGCTAGGATATTTTGTGTGGTTGCTAGGGTCTTTTGGGTGGTTGCTAGGGTGTTCTGGGTGGTTGCTAGGGTCTTTTGGGTAGTTGCTAGGCGGTTGCTTGGATATTTTGGGTTGTTGCTAGGGTCTTTTGGGTGGTTGCTAGGCGGTTGCTAGGATATTTTCGGTGGTTGCTAGGGTCTTTTGGGTGGTTGCTAGGCGGTTGCTAGGGTGTTTTGGGTGGTTGCTAGGATATTTTGGGTGGTTGCTAGGTGGTTGCTAGGGTGTTTTGGGTGGTTGCTAGGCGGTTGCTAGGGTGTTTTGGGTGGTTGCTAGGGTATTTTGGGTGGTTGCTAGGGTGTTCTGGGTGGTTGCTAGGCGGTTGCTAGGGTGTTCTGGGTGGTTGCTATGGTATTCAGGGCGGTTGATATGGTGTTACTAGGTGGTTGGTAGTTGTCACAGATGGTTACTATGGAGTTTTTATAGAGTTCTTAGCATGATCTTGGCATGAATTAACACTTAACTAATTGCTATTAGCATGTAGCTATTCACTGCTAGCATGTGTAGCATGTTGGAAGTGCTGTTTGCTAGCATGAGTCAAAAGAGCCAAACCTCATCTCTATACGATGTTCTGATACAGAGATATAGGTCTTGCAAAACGGTTGCTAGGGTACTCAAGTTTGGTTGCTATGGAGTTGCTTGGGAGCTGGAAGCTTTAAACTTAAGAAGTTTAAAGTGGTTTGAAGTTTAAAGTAGTTTACGAGTTTTAGAGTTTTGAGTTTATAAGTTTAAATGAGTTTAGAGTTTAAGTTTAAATGAGTTTAGAGTGTGTGTGTGTGTGTGTGTGTGTGTGTGTGTGTGTGTGTGTGTGTGTGTGTGTGTGTGTGTGTGTGTGTTCACACACACACACACACACACACACTCAGAGTTTATGAGTTTAGAGTTTATAAGTGTATAAATGGATGAGTTTATAAGTGTACAAGTTTTTGAGTTTAGTTTATAAGTTTAAATGAGTTTTGAGTTTATAAGTTTAAATGAGTTTAAGAGTTCAGAGTTTATTAATTTATGAGTTTAAGAGTTCATAAGTCTATGAATTCATGAGTTTATTAGTTAATTAGTTATTAAATTTAAGTTAATTAGTTTATAAGTGTATGAGATTAGAGTTTATTAGTTTAAATTAGTTTCATTGGCTAATATATATAGAACGGCAGTTTGGTTTAGTCTTCAAGGTGTTTAGATTTGAATTTTTGTCGGTTGGTCAGTTTGAATCTGGATTTGAATTTTTTAGAACTCCCCAATGTAAGTCAATGGGAGTTTTTCCGAGTTTTGATCGGCATTTTTAGGAAAACCTTAAGTCCGATCAGTCTGAAAAGATAGAGCAACTCGAGTCAGAATAGTCTGAAGGTTTGAGCCGAGTTTGGAGTATGTAGAGTTAAAGCTCTAGGAGGAGATAGGGGATAAATTTTTAGTAAGAAGAATAATAATAACTAGAAAAAAAAGTTTGTCGAGACAAACTAAGTTGGCTTGAGAAAGCCGGACCAGAGAGTTTGAAGAAGTTTGAAGTTTAAAGTAGTTTGAAGTTTAAATTAGTTTAAAGTTTAAATTAGTTTGAAGTTGAAAGTAGTTTAAAGGTTAAAGTAGTTTAAAGTTTAAAGTAGTTTAAAGTTTGAATTAGTTTTAAGTTTAAAGTAGTTTAAAGTACTTCGACATTTAAAGTAGTTTGAAGTTCAAAGTAGTTTAAAATTTAAATTAGTTTGAAGTTTAAAGCAGTTTAAAGTTTCAAGTAGTTTAAAGTTAAAAAGTTGCTAGGCTGTTGCTAGGGTGTTCTGGGTCGTTGCTATTGTGTTGCTAGGTGGTTGCTAGGGTATTCTGGTTGGTTGCTAGGCGGTTGCTAGGGTGTTCTGGTTGGTTGCTATGGTGTTACTAGGGTATTCTGGGTGGTTGCTAGGCGGTTGCTAGGGTGTTCTGGGTGGTTGCTATTGTGTTGCTAGGTGGTTTCTAGGGTGTTCTGGGTGGTTGCTATGGTGTTGCTAGGCAGTTGCTAAGGTATTCTGGGTGGTTGCTAGGCGTTTGCTAGGGTGTTCTTGGTGGTTGCTATGGTGTTGTTAGGTGGTTGCTAGGGTGTTCTGGGTGGTTGCTATGGTGTTGCTAGGCGGTTGCTAAGGTATTCTGTGTGGTTGCTAGGGTGTTGCTAAGGTATTTTGGGTGGTTGTTAGGGTGTTCTGGGTGGTTGCTAGGCGGTTGCTAGGGTGTTCTGGGTGAAACTAGGATATTTTGGGTGGTTGCTAGGGTCTTTTGGGTGGTTGCTAGGCGGTTGTTAGGGTGTTTTGGGTGGTTGCTAGGATATTTTGGGTGGTTGCTAGGGTATTTTGGGTGGTTGCTAGGGTGTTCTGGGTGGTTGCTAGGCGGTTGCTAGGGTGTTCTGGGTGGTTGCTAGGGTCTTTTGGGTAGTTGCTAGGCGGTTGCTAGGATATTTTGGGTAGTTGCTAGGGTCTTTTGGGTGGTTGCTAGGCGGTTGCTAGGATATTTTCGGTGGTTGCTAGGGTCTTTTGGGTGGTTGCTAGGCGGTTGCTAGGGTATTTTGGGTGGTGTCTAGGATATTTTTGGTGGTTGCTAGGCGGTTGCTAGGGTGTTTTGGGTGGTTGCTAGGATATTTTGGGTGGTTGCTAGGTGGTTGCTAGGGTCTTTAGGGTGGTTGCTAGGCGGTTGCTAGGGTGTTTTGGGTGGTTGCTAGGATATTTTGGGTGGTTGCTAGGGTATTTTGGGTGGTTGCTAGGGTGTTCTGGGTGGTTGCTAGGCGGTTGCTAGGGTGTTCTGGGTGGTTGCTTTGGTATTCAGGGCGGTTGATATGGTGTTACTAGGTGGTTGGTAGTTGTCACAGATGGTTACTATGGAGTTTTTATAGAGTTCTTAGCATGATCTTGGCATGATTTAAAACTTAACTAATTGCTATTAGCATGTAGCTGTTCACTGCTAGCATGTGTAGCATGTTGGAAGTGCTGTTTGCTAGCATGAGTCAAAAGAGCCAAAACTCATCTCTATACGATGTTCTGATACAGAGATATAGGTCTTGCAAAACGGTTGCTAGGGTACTCAAGTTTGGTTGCTATGGAGTTGCTTGGGAGCTGGAAGCTTTAAACTTAAGAAGTTTAAAGTGGTTTGAAGTTTAAAGTAGTTTACGAGTTTTAGAGTTTTGAGTTTATAAGTTTAAATGAGTTTAGAGTTTGTTTAAATGAGTTTAGAGTGTGTGTGTGTGTGTGTGTGTGTGTGTGTGTGTGTGTGAACACACACACACACACACTCAGAGTTTATGAGTTTAGAGTTTATAAGTGTATAAATGGATGAGTTTATAAGTGTACAAGTTTTTGAGTTTAGTTTATAAGTTTAAATGAGTTTAAGAGTTCAGAGTTTATTAATTTATGAGTTTAAGAGTTCATAAGTCTATGAATTCATGAGTTTATTAGTTAATTTGTTGTGAATTCTGTCCCTTTAAATATTAAGTTGGTTGCGTGTGTGATATTTTAAGTTGCATTGTTAGCAAATAACGTAGTGCAGCGTTCTCAGCACGTACGGACTCAGCGTAATTGCCTATTCACTAAGCTACTCAGTTGAGCGATCATATCGCGTGCACGCATTCATGAGCAGTGTTTATGCGCAAGAGAAAGTTTATGACAAAGTAAGTTTTCCTTCGATGTATATTGTAAATAACAGATTGTCACTGTATCCCAACTGCGCTAAGTTAGAACATGTTTGTGCTTTAGTTGATGTTTAGCGATCTTTCTTAGTGTAATTTGATCCTGCTTAACGAGCGGATTATCCCGCTAGCATCGCGGCTCGTATTGTGTTTACTAGTTATTACCTTGAAGTGAATTTCTCACTGGTTGTCATTTATTACTGCCTGTATTAATGAGACGGTCCAATTTCTATAATCCACATTTTGGTGTTTTGTCAATTTCACTGCATTATTCAGTTTGTTATTCAGACTCATATTTCTCGATTGATATTTCATGTATCATTGCACTTTACAGAGATGTTTATGTTTGAGTTTGCAGTCTCTTAAGTTGTTGAATAATTTTTAGACAGTGAATATTTATTTCTGTTATATTATTTATTTCAGAAACTACCTCAAGTACACTATTATGTGTATATGGTCACTCTTGTGCAATAAATGACGGCAATAACTCTATCTGATGACTCCGACTCCCTGACCAGAGTTCTGCAGCGGTTAATAATACAATCCACCAGTTTTTAGTGGGGCAATCCCCAATATATGGTCCTTCGAGCCGGATCTATTGACTACTGCAGTGATGTCATTGGAAGAGCGATCAACCTCTCTCCCTCATGCTGAGACGTCAGACAGACCCTCAAGGCATCGTCGCACACCTAAGCATCTGGAGGGGTATCTCATTGATTACAGCCATCACCGACCTGCTCTTTCCTCCCCACCTACAGCAGAGGTGCCAGCGGAGCAGAGAGGAGCAGCAGCCGCAGTGGGCATAATTAGTCAATCACGACCAGTCTCCAGCCAGGGTGGGCATCCAGCCACAAGCTCCACAGACTTAAGTATGAGTTCACTGAGGGAATTAATGAAGTCTATCTCCGAGAAGGAAAGAGATGAAGCTGCTGATATGGCTGCGCTTCAGAGTAAACTCAAGCAGTACGAAAAACGACAGCGTCGGCGTCAGGATCTGATGAAACATATCACATCATTCCTGAGGGAAGAAGGGGATGAAGAGCTGCAAAGTGTAAAGCCTGCCACACCACCGATGAGATCACCTCCAGGAAACTCACCTCATCTGACCCCTTCATCAAGTCATTCTTCCTGTTCATCACAGTCACCTGACATTGAGTTACATACCAAAGGACAAGGACATGTGAGTGCCACACAAATAAATGTAAGCACACCTACTGCAGAGGCAGACCACTTTAACTCTGGTTTCGTACCAATACAGCCAGTCACTTCACTCCCTTTGTACTCACCAATTTTGTCTGGTACGTTACCTGCCGCCATGCGCCAACCACAGTATGAAACAAGAGCAGATACTGTGCCACTACTGCTTAATTCACAGTTTTGCCCTTATGGCGATGCTGGAACTGCCTTTCAGCCTCGGGTGCAGCCACAGATAGTAGCTCCCACGCCAACCTACCAGCATCCCAGTGTGCCTTACATCTACACCACAGTGGCACCTTCTCCTCGACAACCTGTCGCGGCTCCACCTGCACCCAGCTTTTCAATTCCTCACTATACTACAATGCCTCCAGTAGCATCAGTGCCTCAAACCCTGCACAGTGCTTCAGTTCCTGCCATGAACATTCCTGCTCTCGCAGACACTTCTCTAAAGCCATTGAGCCAGCCTCTGAAGCGACCAGAATACTTGGTGCCTCACCGCCCTTTGCATGCTGTCCCCCAGCCAAAGATTCCTGATTTTGTGAATGACAACGAAAGGGAATTCGCTAACCTGAAGTTAGCTTTGGACAATCTTCTGGAACCTCATGTAGAGCTAGATGAAAAATACAAGTATCACATCTTGCTGGAACACCTTAAATTGCCTGAGGCACAAATGATTGGCCAGTCCTGCCGCCATCATCCCTACCCGTACTCTGCAGCTATGCAAGCTCTTCAGTTACAATATGGCCAACCCCATCAGCTGGCGCAGAGTGAAATAGCAGCAATCCTCACAGCACCAGAGGTAAAACCAAACGATGCACGCAGTTTTCAGAGTTTCGCTCTCCGTGTCCACCTCTTAGTGAGCATGCTGTTATCTTTGGAGGGACCCAGAGGGATGGAGTTGAACTGCTGCTCGCATGTGGATCGTTTGCTTAGTAAGTTGCCGAAGTACTTGCGAGATGGTTTCATAGAGTTTCTCCAATTACAAGGGAAGCTTAACTCCCCCAGTATTAACCCGTACAACCTACAAGACTTCACAGGGTGGCTCGACATCAAAGCTCAGCAACAGAGATTGTCTAGTAGGTTAGTGCAACGTTACCAGTATGAAAGGGATCACAGCGGTTCAAAGGAGAAGAATGCTGCTAAACCAAGAAGCCAAAGTACAGCCTTGTATCATGGTGCAGCACCCACTGAGGATAAAGCATCCCCCAGTCCTAAGGTGTCTTGGAAGAAGACCCCCCTCAAAGTCAACTGCCTTTTCTGTGGCAGTAAAGACCACTACATCACTCGATGCAGTAGTATTAAAGAACAGTCAGTGTCTGATCTTTGTAAGTGGATTTCAGAGGGGAAGCGCTGCTGGAAATGTGCTCGTTCCCATGCGCATGAGACCTGTAATCTGAGAAAACCCTGCAGTGACTGTGGTGGTATTCACCTTCAAGTGCTTCATGGTGTGGCCCGAAGTCGTGCAACTGATACATCATCAGCTACCTCGGAGAGCCGCATCTACCTCTTGCCATCCATTGCATCTGGCAGAGTCCTTCTGAAAGTGGTGCCTGTGCTGCTGCACCACAAATCAAAGACAATAGAGACTTATGCAATTTTAGATGACGGAGCACAGCGCACCATGATCCTACCTACTGCTGTCCAGCAGCTCCAGCTTAAAGGTGAACCTGAGACTCTAGCACTTCGTACAGTCCGACCAGACACTACTCACCTCAATGGCTCAAAAGTCACCTTCGATATCTCTCCAAGAGGTAAACCAGAGAAACGCTATCAAGTGTTTGGAGCATTCACAGCTTCTGGCATTGATCTGGTGGAACAGTCATACCCAGTTCAGACTCTTCAGAGACGGTATGCACATCTAAGAGGAGTCCCACTACAGCCATTTCACAAGGTACGTCCACTGGTGCTCATAGGTTCAGACCAAGTTCACCTTATTACTGCTAAAGAGCCTATTCGTCAAGGCACCAAAGGGGGACCCGTGGCAGTTTGTACAGCTCTCGGCTGGGCACTCCAAGGGGCGGAAATGAGTACTACCGGCCGAGAACCAGTGCAGCAGTGTTTCTTCGTTTCCACTGACCACCCAGATGATCTTCTCTACAGAAATGTGGAAAGGTTATGGCAACTGGATGTGCTGCCCTTTCGCAACGAGAAACTGGTGGTTCGGTCTAGGCAAGACAAAGAGGCTATGCAGCTGCTTGAGTCTCAAACTCAGCGAGTCAATATCAAGGGAGTACAGCGTTATGCCACCCCTCTTCTGTGGAACTCAGGTGCTCCAGAACTAAAGGGCTCTATGCAATCCGTCCTTGCAAATCTGAGGAACACTGAAAGGAGACTCCGGAAGGACCCTGACAAGGCCTCAATCTATTCAGGAGAGATTGCCAAACTCATTGAGGCAGGTTACGTGGTCAAGCTCAACCAAACGGAAGCGACACAAACAGAGGCATGGTACCTGCCCCATCATCTCGTGAGTCATAACAATAAGCAACGACTGGTGTTCGAATGTTCTTTCAGATACCACGGTCTGTCCTTGAATGATCAGCTCCTCCCAGGTCCCACACTTGGACCATCGCTGTTAGGAGTACTCCTGAGATTCAGACAGCATCCTGTAGCAGTAAGCTCAGATATCAAGGGCATGTTCCATCAAGTCCGTCTATTGCCGAAGGACAGGCCCTTTCTCCGTTTCATTTGGAGAGATCTGCAGAGTGAAAACCTTCCAGATGTGTACGAGTGGCAGGTTCTGCCATTCGGCACGACAAGCAGTCCATGCTGTGCCATCTTTGCTCTGCAACACCATGCTTTCAATTCTGAATCCAAATATCCAGGGCTACAGCAGCTAGTCCATCAAAGCTTCTACGTGGATAACTGCCTCACAAGCTTCTCTACTGTCCCAGCAGCCAAGCAAACTGTGGACCAGTTACGCAGCATGTTAGCAGAAGGAGGGTTCGACCTAAGACAGTGGGCTAGCAGTCATCCAGCGGTGGTAGCTCATCTTCCGATGGAAGCCCAGTCATCAGCCACAGAGCAGTGGTTAGTGCAAAACCGTGTTGACCTTATGGAGCCCACATTAGGCCTCAGGTGGAATTGCGCAGCTGATACCCTCAGCTACCATTATCGGCTCATTGAGCATGCAGAACTGACTATGAGAGCTGCTTATCAGGTGTTGGCTTCCCAATATGATCCACTGGGGTTCATACTGCCATTTACCACCAGAGCAAAGGTGATCATCCAACAGTTGTGGGCTAAAAAGAGAGACTGGGATGACCCAGATCTACCACCCAACCTTCAGGCCGCCTGGACCGCCTGGGAAAGCGAGCTAAAACAACTCAGTGCAGTTTCCATTCCTCGCTGTTACACGCCAGCCTCTACAACTGCAGCAGAACAGCACAGTTCTCTTCATGTGTTCTGCGATGCCTCTGAAAGAGCGTACGGGGCAGTGGCATATTTGGCCGTTCGAACCAGTGGTGACATTCATGTTTCCTTCATAATGGCCAGATCACGGGTTGCTCCTAAGAGGCAGCAGTCTATACCTCGCCTGGAGCTTTGCGCTGCCTTAGCTGGAGCTCAGCTGGCCAAACTGGTGAGGGATGAGCTGACACTCTCCATCAGTCAGACAATTCTGTGGTCAGACTCCATGACTGTGCTAGAGTGGATTCAGTCAGACTCTTGCCGGTACAAGGTGTTCGTTGGGACACGAGTCACCGAGATCCAAGAATTAACAGACCATAGCTCATGGAGGTATGTTAATACGCAGGATAACCCAGCTGATGACATTACGAGAGGCAAAACCCTCCAAAGTTTGGCCGAGCCCAGTCGATGGAGTCAAGGGCCTCCATTCTTGAAACAGAGCCCAGAGCACTGGCCTAAAAGACCTGAAGTTGGACAGTCAGAAGTAGTTTCCGAATTGAAAGGCTTAACCTGCTACTCCGTAATGGCAGTTGAAACAGAGTCCAACCTCCCCGATGTTACGCAATTCAAGACCTGGCGAGAGTTAGTGGGGGCAACTCTTCGAGCCTGTCAAGGGGCGGCCGCATCGAATAGTGTAAGAATGACTAACAGAGAGGCGGAAGCTGTCCTGTTGAGGGAATGTCAAGCTCAGAGCTTCCCGGAAGAGGTAGCTGCCCTTAGAGCACAGAAACTGATTCCTGTGCACAGTCGATTAATTAACCTCGCTCCAGAGTGGGACCCCCTGACCAACATGATACGAGTTGGGGGGCGTCTAAGAAGGCTTGCAAACTCAGACCCAGAACAAATCCATCCCATTGTACTGGACCCAAGACACGCAGTAACAAAGCTCCTTATTCAAGAATTTGATGAGCGTCTGTTACATCCGGGAGCTGAGAGAGTCTACGCTGAGATACGGAGGCAGTACTGGATTCTCAGAGGACGCCAGGCTATCAAGCACCATCAACTCCATTGTCAGCCCTGTCAGCGCTGGAGAGCGCAGCCAAAGGTACCTCAAATGGCAGATTTGCCACCAGAACGCCTCCGTCTGCTCTGTCCACCCTTTTATTCAACGGGCGTTGACTGCTTTGGCCCATACCTGGTCAAAATAGGAAGGCGGAATGAGAAACGCTGGGGCCTAATCTTCAAATGTCTCACAACCAGGGCAGTTCACATCGAGCTTCTTAATTCGATGGATGTCGATGCCTTCCTTCTTGCACTCCGCCGGCTCATAGCCAGAAGAGGTCAACCCCACGAGATCCGTTCAGATTGTGGCACCAACTTCCGCGGGGCAGAAAGAGAGCTACGGGAAGCCTTCTTTAGCATGGAGTCAGAACTCCAAATCCGTCTTGCAGACCACCAAATTGAGTTCAAGCTTAACCCGCCCAGCGCTCCACATTTTGGCGGAATATGGGGGCGTGAGGTCCGCTCTATAAAAAATGCTCTCCAGGTAGCCGTTGGTAACCAAGCAGTCACAGAGGATGTTCTGTCCACAATCCTAGTGGAAGTGGAGGGGATTCTCAATTCAAAACCTCTGGGATACGCCTCAACAGATGTCGCCGACATCGATCCAATTACTCCTAACCTTCTCCTTATGGGGCGGCGGGATGCATCCCTCCCTCAGGTGGCGTATGCTCCAGGAGACATGGGGCGGCGGAGGTGGCGTCACTGTCAAAACATGGCGGACCAATTCTGGATACAGTTCACCAGAAATTACTTGCCTACGCTTCAGATCAGGCAGAAGTGGCATAAAGCTTCAGAAAACCTGGAGGTCGACTCTGTTGTACTGATTGTGGATCCGCAACTCCCAAGAGCTCAGTGGCCCATAGGCAGAGTTCGGAAGACATTTCCCAGCAGTGATGGATGTGTGCGAACTGTTGAAGTTGTCATTGACGGTAAAGCTTACATTAGACCAGTTGCTCGCTTGATACAGTTGCCTACTCTAGAAGGTAACACCAAAGACAGTTAGAGAATTCCCTTGATTACCCATTTGCTACTCAAATGTGGGGGCGGCTGTTGTGAATTCTGTCCCTTTAAATATTAAGTTGGTTGCGTGTGTGATATTTTAAGTTGCATTGTAAGCAAATAACGTAGTGCAGCGTTCTCAGCACGTACGGACTCAGCGTAATTGCCTATTCACTAAGCTACTCAGTTGAGCGATCATATCGCGTGCACGCATTCATGAGCAGTGTTTATGCGCAAGAGAAAGTTTATGACAAAGTAAGTTTTCCTTCGATGTATATTGTAAATAACAGATTGTCACTGTATCCCAACTGCGCTAAGTTAGAACATGTTTGTGCTTTAGTTGATGTTTAGCGATCTTTCTTAGTGTAATTTGATCCTGCTTAACGAGCGGATTATCCCGCTAGCATCGCGGCTCGTATTGTGTTTACTAGTTATTACCTTGAAGTGAATTTCTCACTGGTTGTCATTTATTACTGCCTGTATTAATGAGACGGTCCAATTTCTATAATCCACATTTTGGTGTTTTGTCAATTTCACTGCATTATTCAGTTTGTTATTCAGACTCATATTTCTCGATTGATATTTCATGTATCATTGCACTTTACAGAGATGTTTATGTTTGAGTTTGCAGTCTCTTAAGTTGTTGAATAATTTTTAGACAGTGAATATTTATTTCTGTTATATTATTTATTTCAGAAACTACCTCAAGTACACTATTATGTGTATATGGTCACTCTTGTGCAATAAATGACGGCAATAACTCTATCTGATGACTCCGACTCCCTGACCAGAGTTCTGCAGCGGTTAATAATACAATCCACCAGTTTTTAGTGGGGCAATCCCCAATAAATTAGTTATTAAATTTAAGTTAATTAGTTTATAAGTGTATGAGATTAGAGTTTATTAGTTTAAATGAGTTTCATTGGCTAATATATATAGAACGGCAGTTTGAATTAGTCTTCAAGGTGTTTAGATTTAAATTTTTGTCGGTTGGTCAGTTTGAATCTGGATTTGAATTTTTTAGAACTCCCCAATGTAAGTCAATGGGAGTTTTTCCGAGTTTTGATCGGCATTTTTAGGAAAACCTTAAGTCCGATCAGTCTGAAAAGATAGAGCAACTCGAGTCAGAATAGTCTGAAGGTCTGAGCCGAGTTTGGAGTATGTAGAGTTACCTTCTTCCTGCTCAGCTACTGTTCGGACGCTCTTGCTTACTGCTCCGCGTTTTGCTCTATCGCTTTTACATTTTATCTCCTATTTTTTCTATATTTTATTTCCTTTATTTTATTTCCTTTTATCACCTAATTTTAACTTCAGCAAATCAGCACAGTGCTCATACGACAAAGTTTGGATTACTACAAAAACTGAGAATTCTTTTACCCGACCAGCTTACATACCGGGAAAGGAAAACACAACTGCCTACAAGGATAAGAGAAAATGCCTCTTCTGGAATCTACTTGCTGCACTAACTGCCACAGACTTTTACAAAGGATTGCAGTTCTAGAAACAAAGTTACTTACGGGACCACCAAACCAGACGGAGCACACAACAGAGCTTCGTCATGGACACCCTCAGCATACTGGTGAGTCCCATGAAACTAGTACTCCTCGACAGGTAGAGAAACAAGCCGATCGACTTACTAATCGATGGCACAAACAGGGAGCTAAACCCAAAGGCACTCGAGACATCAGATTGTCACGAGCATCACATATTACCGCAGTAGCATCCTCTACCCCAGATACAGCTCTGACAAGGATTGCAAACACTGGTCTGCTACCACTGCCTATACATCTTGAGAACAGATTTGAAGTACTAATGAATGTAAATGAGGAATCCACAAATGTGATGAATGTGATCGAACAAAGACTGAATAGGCCAGTAGCTAACACTGATGCTAACTGGCGCTCAAGGTCGAGCAGACAGCGGCACTCAGCTCAGAGCGCAGCCGGGCCCAGGACTCTGATAGTGGGGGACTCCATAATCAGAAACATTAGCAACAGGGATACAACTACGTGCTGCCTTCCACAAGCAACAACTTCTGATATAAACAGGGAACTTCAGAACATTCTGATGAAACATAAGACTGCTAATCGACTCATCATACATGTGGGGAAGAATGATATTCATAAAGAGCAGTCAGAACTCCTTAAGAAGGATTTCAATAAACTTTTTGAAACACTTAAAAGACTGAAAGTTCAAACATTCATCAGTGGACCACTACCAGCAAGAGGAACAAACAGGTTTTCACGGTTGCTTGGGCTAAATACATGGCTGCAAAAAACCTGCAATATAAAAGCAGTGAACTTCATTGACAATTTCAATCTTTTCTGGAGTCAACGACAACTGTTTCATCGGGATGGCCATCACCCAAACAAACTTGGTTCAAGAGTGTTAAAGGACAATATCTACTTCTCCCTAAATCATCCTTCTGCGGTTTGTGCCAATCCACTCAATCTGAACGGCACACACACACCTGGACACAGTATGAATGACCACGGGACTTCACTTCAGCAGCAAAATGGACATGATAACACCACTCCGCCACAACAACCTCTGCTCACGGACACAATCTCAGCAGAGCCCTGCACACAGAGCTCACCACAGACAGCCATATCAGAACTGCTTGAAGATTCAGCACCCAAGGACGACTTCCTGGAAAACAGCCAGGGAAGCCAGGACAGCATATTACAGCCTCCTATAACACCAGAGCAACAGCCCCTTTCACCAGACACTTTCTCCCTCTCCCCTGCAACGCCACTACTGTGCTTCTCACAGAAAATGGAAGAACTGGTGCATGCTGGAACCAGACTATCCCACTCTTTTGCTGCAAGCCCCCAGATACCAACTAAAAAAAGACAGGCACCACTACCACCAAAGCCTGCGGGCCCAGCTCGCCCTCCCCCTCCTCCTGTGAGAGCTCTTCGGCCTCTGCCACAACGCCAGGGCCCACACCCTCCTCCTTCTGCTCGAGGTGAACCAAAAACAACTGATACCAGCTCTCAGTGATATGTGTCGGGTCCCCGTTTTGATAACAGTAACTTTCTCAAATGTTTACAAAACAAGCGGGAACCCAGTGTGCCTGTATCTTTCTCTATTGCTGTTCTATTACAAGATAGAAAGTCTAAGGCCTTCAATAGCCGTACAGCAAACCCAACTGTTATGGTCTACAGTGTCTTTCCACCAGGTGGCGTTGTTCTGTGTTCTGGAGTGAGCGACAGGAACAGGTGTGGTGGGTTACCGGTGATTGCGCTTGCATCAAGAGACAGCGAGTACAAAAGGAATGACGGAGTTGGACTCAGGACGGCTCTTCCTCTTCAGTTCCAGATTGTTTTACTTTTATTCTTTATTTCTTTGAGTTGTAGTATCATTAATTTGACTTATGTTTCCATTAAATCTTTATTTGTTAAACTGAGTTCCATGTGTGGCCTCCCCGTTGTTATGTTGCTTCACCTTGAGCCAGGTGGACGTAACATAATGGGGGCTCGTCTATTAAACTGAGAGAGGCTCAGTTGATAAATTTAAGCATAGTTGGTGAAACGGTTATGTGAGAGAAAATTGGATTGATTATTAGGTAAAGTAATTATTTGATTCAAATTATTCTTGGGGATAAACATGATGGAACAGTTTTGATTGTTTTGATTATTTGGTAGAATATTTGCTGGGACTGGAGAGGAAAACATTGTTTGGCAGTCGAAAATTGGAACTTTGACCGGTTGTTTCCTCCTATGTATGAGAGGTAAGGCGGATTTGAACTATAATTGCCAGAAGGTATTAATGAGACTGGTTAGACCAGCAGAGCCACGTGAACTCCCGTGTTAGGAGGAAGAGCGTCTACGCTGTTTGTTATTTTATTTTTTTATTTTAGTTTGTTGTTTTTGGTACGTCGGACGCGGGGAGACGGATTAGCCGTTGAGTTGCATGTGGGCGTACTGAAGACTAGGGTTGAGTTTATTTAGTTTATTTTCTTAGTTAGATACGGGACGGCTCTAATTCTTCTGGCATTGTGGTGCTATCTGCCTTGCGCTGCTCATTGTAGCTTTCGGGGTTTTTTTTTTTCTCTTTCTCTCTAACCTGGCATTCAGGAAATTGGATAAAAAAGGAATTGGTAGAGATGAAATTTGGATAAAATGGATCAACTACAAGATTTTTTGGCGGCTCCTACGGTGGAGAAATTGAATGGTCTTTCAAAAGATCAATTAGGTAAAGTAGTTGAACATTTTAATTTCGAAGTAGCAGTAACAAAGAGTACGAAGGTAAAAAAATTTCGGGATATGGTAAAAGAGAAATTAGTTGAGAGGATGATTTTGACTGCAGATGTATCATTAGAAGAAGTGGTTTCACCAGATGGTACGTCCACGCCGTTTGTTATGGGAGTACAGAGCGGGTTTACGTTTGAGCAGCAGTTGGAAATTTTGAACATGCAGAGTAGGGAACGTGACCTAGACAGACAACATGAATTAGAAAAAATGAGACTTGAAGAACGAGAGCGTGAAAGGAACTTTGAGAAATTTAAGTACGAGCAGCAGGTTCAGGAGGTTAAGTTAGCTCAGGAAGCCGAACGCTTAAAGTTGGTTGCTGAGGGGAAAATGGGTAGTATTAGTGGTGACTCCTCGGGTGATCAACTAGTCTCAAATAGGGCATTAAATATTGCTAGTATGACTAAGTTGCTGCCTAGATTTAATGAAAAAAATCTTGACGTTTTTTTCTCTCTGTTTGAAAGTGTTGCTGAGGATAGAGGTTGGGTTGATGCCGAACGAACTCTTTTACTTCAAAGTGTTTTTGAGGGAAAGGCTCAAGAAGCGTATATTTCACTCTCCGCAACGGGTCGAAAAGATTATAAGATTGTGAAAGACGCAGTTTTAAAAGCTTACGAACTGGTCCCTGAGGCCTATCGTCGGCGCTTTAGGGGATGGAAAAAAGCAGAAAGGCAAACTCATGTTGAAGTGGTGCGAGAGGTTATGACCCACTTTAATCGTTGGTGTGATTCTTTAGGAATAGATTCTTTTGAAAGTCTTTGTGACTTGATAATTTTGGAGCAGTTCAAGAATATTATTCCTGAGCGGATAGTGACGTACATAAATGAACAAAAGGTGAAAACTGCGGCTGAAGCTGCAGTTTTAGCAGACGAATTCGTGTTGATTCACAAAAATTCTGGGTTTTTTCAAAGAGATCATTACTTTGAAAATCTAGACAGACCGACGTTGTTAAAGGCAGAGTACAGGCCAAATAGAAAAATCGACCCAAATTCCATTTGTAGGTATTGCCTGGAGAAGGGTCACTGGAAAAAAGAATGCCCGGTGTTGAAAGGCAAGTATAAGGCCGGTACAAAAGCTGTTGGGCTTGCGTCAGTATGTATTTCTAACGAAACCTCATGGGTTGGGGGAATCCCTGTTGGAGGAAAAAATCAAAACGCAGTTAAGAACGGAGAGCCCCAGGCAGATTATGGTCCTTTTATTACAACGGGGCATGTTTCTCTAGTTGACTGTTCAGTTAAGGTACCTGTAAGGATTCTGCGCGACACAGGGTCTTCTGAATCTTTTATTTTAGATTCGAAGTTGGAGTTATTTTTTGGTGTTTGCAGAGTTCCCTTTTAGGGGCCTCTGTTTTAAGAGGGGAGGTGTTATGGTCTACAGTGTCTTTCCACCAGGTGGCGTTGTTCTGTGTTCTGGAGTGAGCGACAGGAACAGGTGTGGTGGGTTACCGGTGATTGCGCTTGCATCAAGAGACAGCGAGTACAAAAGGAATGACGGAGTTGGACTCAGGACGGCTCTTCCTCTTCAGTTCCAGATTGTTTTACTTTTATTCTTTATTTCTTTGAGTTGTAGTATCATTAATTTGACTTATGTTTCCATTAAATCTTTATTTGTTAAACTGAGTTCCATGTGTGGCCTCCCCGTTGTTATGTTGCTTCACCTTGAGCCAGGTGGACGTAACATAAGGTGGACGTAACATAACAACGGGGAGGCCACACATGGAACTCAGTTTAACAAATAAAGATTTAATGGAAACATAAGTCAAATTAATGAAACTACAACTCAAAGAAATAAAGAATAAAAGTAAAACAATCTGGAACTGAAGAGGAAGAGCCGTCCTGAGTCCAACTCCGTCATTCCTTTTGTACTCGCTGTCTCTTGATGCAAGCGCAATCACCGGTAACCCACCACACCTGTTCCTGTCGCTCACTCCAGAACACAGAACAACGCCACCTGGTGGAAAGACACTGTAGACCATAACACCAACTAATCTGGTGCCTATTACACGTCAAACTAATATTGCTGTGGGGAAAAGTAAGTCTGTTAAGTTAGCTCTTTTAAACATTCGCTCACTTAAAAATAAATCACTTCTAGTCAACGACTTAATAACCACAAACAACCTGGATTTTATGCTTCTAAATGAAACCTGGCTAGAAGACAGCTTCAGTGCAACAATCCTCAATGAAGCAGCCCCTCCTAACTTTACTTTTATGAGTGTCTGCAGAGCTGTTAAGAGAGGTGGGGGTCTAGCTGCTCTTTTTAAAGATATCTATCAATGTAAGCAAATATCATTTGGGAATTACTTGTCTTTCGAATATCTGGGTATTGTGTTAAAAGGTGCTCCACGTATTTTACTTTTCATTATTTACAGGCCTCCAAAATACTCTCCAGCCTTTGCTGAGGACTTTACAGAACTGTTATCAACAATTACCTCAGAGTTTGACTGTTTTGCCATTGCTGGAGATTTTAACATCCATATAGATAATGCAGAAAACAATATGGCAAAAGAAATCAAAACTGTTTCAAAAACTTTTGATCTGACTCAGCATGTACATGGACCCACACACAATCGTGGACACACTTTAGATTTACTTATCAGTAAGGGTCTAAACATTTCATCGATTGTTATTAAGGATGTAGCACTGTCTGATCATTTCTGTATTTTCTTTGATATATTGATCTCTCCTGCCACTGAAGCTAGATCTGTGTCTGTCAAGAAGAGATGCTTAAATGAGAACACTAGTGTCCTATTTATGAAGGCTATATCTTTAACACCAAGCATATCTGCAGACTCTGTTGATTTTCTCCTTGATTCTTTTAACTCAAAAGTTAAAGGTGTAATTGATGATATTGCTCCTGTGAAAGTCAGGAAGAAGAGTGGCAGACAAAAGGCACCTTGGAGAAACTCAACAGCAGTGCAAAATATGAAAAGACAATGCAGAAAAGCAGAGCGCATGTGGCGGAAGACAAAACTTGTAGTCCATTATAACATCTACAAAGACAGCCTTCATGCTTTCAATATGGAACTAGGCAAAGCTAGACAGACTTTCTTCTCAGATATTATAAACAGCAATTTAAACAACACACGCACTCTTTTTGCTACTGTAGAGAGACTGACAAACCCCCCAAGCCAGATTCCCAGTGAAATGCTCTCAGACAGCAAGTGCCGTGAGTTTGCTTCTTTCTTCTCTGAGAAAATCAATAATATCAGAAAGGTGATCAGCACATCCTTGACTTGCGCTGGGGTCAGACAGATCAAACCACCTGAGAAAGTAGTTACTATGTCTGATTTCAAAGAAATTGATGGCAAAATTTTGGAAGAAACCGTACAGCACCTTAAAACATCAACCTGCGCTCTTGACACACTTCCCACATCTTTTTTCAAAAGTGTGTTAAACAGTTTAGAAGCAGATCTAGAAGATCTAGAAGTGGTAAATGCTTCACTTCTCTCTGGGAGTTTTCCAAACTCCCTGAAAACTGCAGTTGTCAAGCCCCTCCTGAAAAAGAACAATCTGGATAAGACCATATTAAGCAACTATAGGCCGATCTCAAATCTTCCTTTCATAGGCAAGATCATTGAAAAAGTTGTCTTCAATCAGCTGAACAAATTCTTATGCTCGAATGGATACTTTGACAATTTTCAATCTGGTTTCCGACCGCACCACAGCACAGAGACAGCGCTCATAAAGATAATAAACGATATTCGCTTAAATACTGACTCAGGCAAATTATCAGTGCTGGTACTACTCGACCTCAGTGCTGCATTTGACACTGTCGATCACAACATACTTCTGGACAGGCTGGAAAACTGGGTGGGGCTTTCTGGGATAGTCCTAAAATGGTTCAGGTCATACTTAGATGGGAGAGGTTATTATGTGAGTATAGGAGACCATAAGTCTGAGTGGACATCCATGACATGCGGAGTCCCTCAAGGCTCAATTCTTGCGCCACTCCTGTTCAACCTGTATATGCTCCCAATGAGCCAAATAATGAGAAAGAACCAAATTGCTTACCACAGCTATGCAGACGACACACAGCTCTACTTAGCCCTATCGCCCAACGATTATAGCCCCATTGACTCCCTGTGCCAATGCATTGATGAAGTCAACAGTTGGATGTGTCAAAACTTTCTTCAGTTAAACAAAGACAAAACTGAAGTCATTGCGTTTGGAAACAAAGATGAAGTTCTCAAGGTGAACGCATACCTTCACTCTAGGGGTCAAACAACCAAAAATCAAGTCAGGAATCTTGGTGTGACACTAGAGTCAGAGCTTAGTTTCAGTAGTCATGTCAAAGCAATAACTAAATCAGCATACTATCATCTGAAAAATATTGCAAGAATTAGATGCTTTGTTTCCAGACAAGACCTAGAGAAACTTGTGCATGCTTTCATCACCAGCAGGGTGGATTATTGTAATGGACTCCTCACTGGCCTTCCCAAAAAGACCATAAGACAGTTGCAGCTCATACAGAACGCTGCCGCCAGGATTCTGAGCAGAACCAGAAAATATGAACATATCACACCAGTCCTCAGGTCTTTACACTGGCTCCCAGTTAAATTTAGGATTGATTTTAAAGTATTATTACTGGTATATAAATCATTCAATGGCCTAGGACCTCAATACATTGCAGATATGCTCACTGAATATAAACCCAACAGATCACTCAGATCATTAGGATCATATCAGCTTGAAATACCAAGGGTTCACTCTAAGCATGGCGAGTCTGCTTTTAGCTATTATGCCAGCCGCAGCTGGAACCAGCTTCCAGAGGAGATCAGATGTGCTCCTACTGTAGTCACATTCAAATCCAGACTCAAAACACATCTGTTTAACTATGCATTTACTGAATGAGCACTGTGCCAATGTTCGTCCGACTGTTTGTACTGTATTTTATTTTTTATTTTTCTAAACTGTTTTAATTATCCTTATTTCTTTTTATTATTTTAATTTCTTCTATGTAAAGCACTTTGAATTGCCATTGTGTATGAAATGTGCTATATAAATAAACTTGCCTTGCCTTGCCTTGCCTAGAGTTAAAGCTCTAGGAGGAGATAGGGGATACATTTTTAGTAAGAAGAATAATAATAATAAGTTTAAATAGGATTTCAGTAAGTTGGCTTTCTCAAGCCAACTTAATAAGTTTAAATAGGATTTCAGTAAGTTGGCTTTCTCAAGCCAACTTAATAATAAGTTTAAATAGGATTTCAATATGTTGGCTCTCTCAAGCCAACTTAACTAGATTAAAAAGTTCGTCGAGACAAACTTTAAGTTGGCTTGAGAAAGCCGGACCAGAAAGTTTGAAGAAGTTTAAAGTAGTTTGGAGTTTAAAGTAGTTTGAAGTTTAAATTACTTTAAAGTTTAAATTAGTTTAAAGTTTAAATTAAAGTATAAATTAGTTTGAAGTTTAAAGTAGTTTAAATTTTAAATTAGTCTAAAGTTTAAATCAGTTTGAAGTTTAAAGTAGTTTAAAGTAGTTTACAGTTAAAAAGTTGTTGGGGGTTTTCTAGTGGGTTGCTAGGGTGTTCTGGGTGGTTGCTATGGTGTTACTAGGCGGTTGCTAGGGTATTCTGGGTGATTGCTATGCTGTTGCTAGGCGGTTGCTAGGGTATTCTGGGTGGTTGCTAGGCGGTTGCTAGGGTGTTTTGGGTGGTTGCTAGGCGGTTGCTAGGGTGTTCTGGGTGGTTGCTATGGTGTTGCTAGGCGGTTGATAGGGTGTTCTGGGTGGTTGCTATGCTGTTGCTAGGTGGTTGCTAGGGTATTCTGGGTGGTTGCTAGACGGTTGCTAGGGTGTTTTGGGTGGTTGCTAGGCGGTTGCTAGGGTGTTCTGGGTGGTTGCTATGATGTTGCTAGGCGGTTGCTAAGGTGTTTTGGTGGTTGCTATGGTGTTGCTAGGCGGTTGCTAGGGTATTCTGGGTGGTTGCTAGGATGTTGCTAGGGTGTTTTGGTGGTTGCTAGGATGTTGCTAGGCGGTTGCTAGGTTGTTCTGGGTGGATACTATGCTGTTGCTAGGCGGTTGCTAGGGTGTTTTGGTGGTCACTCTGGTGTAGCTAGGCGGTTGCTAGGGTGTTCTGGGTGGTTGATATGATGTTGCTAGGTGGTTGCTAGGGTGTTTTTGTGGTTGCTATGGTGTTGCTAGGGTATTCTGGGTGGTTGCTAGGTGGTTGCTAGGGTGTTCTGGGTGGTTGCTATGGTGTTACTAGGTGGTTGGTAGTTGTCACAGATGGTTACTATGGAGTCTTTATAGAGTTCTTAGCATGATCTTGGCATGATATAGCACTTAACTAATCGCTATTAGCATGTAGCTATTCACTGCTAGCATGTGTAGCATGTTGGAAGTGCTGTTTGCTAGCATGAGTCAAAAGAGCTAAACCTCATCTCTATACGATGTTCTGATACAGAGATATAGGTCTTACAAAACGGTTGCTAGGGTACTCAAGTTTGGTTGCTATGGAGTTGCTTGGGAGCTGGAAGCTTTAAACTTAAGAAGTTTAAGGTGGTTTGAAGTTTAAAGTAGTTTACGAGTTTTGAGTTTACAAGTTTAAATGAGTTTAGAGTTTAAGTTTAAATGAGTTTAGAGTGTGTGTGTGTGTGTGTGTGTGTGTGTGTGTGTGTGTGTGTGTGTGTGTGTGTGTGTGTGTGTGTGTGTGTTCACACACACACACACACACAGAGTTTATGAGTTTAGAGTTTATAAGTGTATAAATTGATGAGTTTATAAGTGTAAGAGTTTTTGAGTTTAGAGTTTATAAGTTTTAAATGAGTTTAGAGTGTATAAGTTTTAATGAGTTTAGAGTTTATAAGTTTAAATGAGTTTAAGAGTTCTGAGTTTATTAATTTATGAGTTTAAGAGTTCATAAGTCTATGAATTCATGAGTTTATAAGTTAATTAGTTTATAAGTGTATGAGTTTAGAGTTTATTAGTTTAAATGAGCCTCAATGACTCATATAGTATATAGAACGGCAGTTTGGTTTAGTCTTCAAGGTGTTTAGATTAAAATTTTTGTCGGTTGGTGAGTTTGAATCTGGATTTGAATTTTTTAGAACTCCCCATTGTAAGTCAATGGGAGTTTTTCCGAGTTTTGATCGTCATTTGTAGGAAAACCGTAAGTCCGATCAGTCTGAAAAGATAAAGCAACTAACTTCAGATCAGTTTGAGTGTCTGAGCCGAGTTTGGAGTATGTAGAGTTAAAGCTCTAGGACGAGTTTGAGTCAACAGTTTTTAACAGAAGAAAAATAATAATAAGTTTAAATAGGATTTCAGTAAGTTGGCTCTCTCAAGCCAACTTAACTAGATGCGAAAGTTCGTCGAGACAAACTTTAAGTTGGCTTGAGAAAGTTTGGACCAGAAAGTTTTTTGCTAGGCGGTTGCTAGGATGTTATGGGTGATTGCTATGGTGTTGCTAGGGTATTTTGGGCAGTTGCTAGGGTGTTCTGGGTGGTTGCTAGGTGGTTGCTAGGGTGTCCTGGGTGGTTGCTAGGGTATTTTGGGTGGTTGCTAGGGTGTTCTAGGTGGTTGCAAGGGTATTCTGGGTGGTTGCTAGGCGGTTGCTAGGGTGTTCTAGGTGGTTGCTAGGGTCTTTTGGGTAGTTGCTAGGCGGTTGCTAGGATATTTTGGGTAGTTGCTAGGATATTTTCGGTGGTTGCTAGGGTCTTTTGGGTGGTTGCTAGGTTATTCTGGGTGGTTGCTAGGCGGTTGCTAGGATATTTCTGGTGGTTGCTAGGGTCTTTTGGGTGGTTGCTAGGCGGTTGCTAGGATATTTCTGGTGGTTGCTAGGGTCTTTTGGGTAGTTGCTAGGCGGTTGCTAGGATATTTTGGGTAGTTGCTAGGATATTTTCGGTGGTTGCTAGGGTCTTTTGGGTGGTTGCTAGGCGGTTGCTAGGGTATTTTGGGTGGTTGCTAGGGTCTTTTGGGTGGTTGCTAGGCGGTTGCTAGGATATTTTGGGTGGTTGCTAGGTGGTTGCTAGGGTCTTTTGGGTGGTTGCTAGGCGGTTGCTAGGGTGTTTTGGGTGGTTGCTAGGATATTTTGGGTGGTTGCTAGGTGGTTGCTAGGGTCTTTTGGGTGGTTGCTAGGGTCTTTTGGGTGGTTGCTAGGGTCTTTTGGGTGGTTGCTAGGGTGTTCTGGGTGGTTGCTAGGCGGTTGCTAGGGTGTTCTGGGTGGTTGCTATGGTATTCAGGGCGGTTGATATGGTGTTACTAGGTGGTTGGTAGTTGTCACAGATGGTTACTATGGAGTTTTTATAGAGTTCTTAGCATGATCTTGGCATGATTTAACACTTAACTAATTGCTATTAGCATGTAGCTATTCACTGCTAGCATGTGTAGCATGTTGGAAGTGCTGTTTGCTAGCATGAGTCAAAAGAGCATAAAACTCATCTCTATACGATGTTCTGATACAGAGATATAGGTCTTGCAAAACGGTTGCTAGGGTACTCAAGTTTGGTTGCTATGGAGTTGCTTGGGAGCTGGAAGCATTAAACTTAAGAAGTTTAAAGTGGTTTGAAGTTTAAAGTAGTTTAAAGTAGTTTGAAGTTTATGATAGATATATAAATAAGTTAGATAGATACACACAAACACACACACACACACACACACACACACACACACACACACACACACACACACACACTCACTCACTCAGACTACCTCGCTCACACACTCACTCAGACACACACACACACACACACACACACACACTCAGAGTTTATGAGTTTAGAGTTTATAAGTGTACGAGTTTTTGAGTTTAGAGTTTATAAGTTTAAATGAGTTTAGAGTTCAGAGTTTATTAATTTATGAGTTTAAGAGTTCATAAGTCTATGAATTCATGAGTTTATTAGTTAATTAGTTATTAAATTTAAGTTAATTAGTTTATAAGTGTATAAGATTAGAGTTTATTAGTTTAAATTAGTTTCATTGGCTAATATATATAGAACGGCAGTTTGGTTTAGTCTTCAAGGTGTTTAGATTTGAATTTTTGTCGGTTGGTGAGTTTGAAACTGGATTTGAATTTTTTAGAACTCCCCAATGTAAGTCAATGGGAGTTTTTCCGAGTTTTGATCGTCATTTGTAGGAAAACCGTAAGTCTGATCAGTCTGAAAAGATATAGCAACTAACTTCAGATCAGTTTGAGTGTCTGAGCGAGTTTGGAGTATGTAGAGTTAAAGCTCTAGGACGAGTTTGAGTCAACAGTTTTTCACAGAAGATTAATAATAACTAGAATGTACATTTCCTGAAGAAAATGTGAAGTGGTGCTTGCAGTGGCAAAACTCGCCACTCGGTTGCTAGGGTGTTGTACATGATTGCATACGAGCCAACAACCATGCCTCTACGATGTTGTGGAGCTGAAATATGGCTTCTATATGTTGCAATATGGTTGCTAGGTGGCTCTAAATGGTTGCTAGGGTGTGAATACACAGTTACCATGGTGATATTTACAGACTGTTTTCCAACTGAAACTAATGAGCCAACCCCCATCTCTATTCAATATTCTGATGCAGAGATGTAGGTCTTGTAAAATGGTTGCTAGGGTACTCTGTTTGGTTGCTATGGAGATGCTTGTCAGCTGCTAATGATGAAACTGCAAAGGAATCTTGTCAGTATGAATGATATAAACCAACTCCCATCTCTATACGATGTTCTGATGCAGAGATATACGTTTTGCTAAACGGTTGCTAGGGTACTCTATTTGGTTGCTAGCGAGTGGCTTGTCAGCTGCCAATCATGAAACTCCAAAGGCTTCTTGTCACTATGAATGATATAAACCAACTCTCATGCCTCTGCGACATTCAGAATGGAAGATATGCCTCTTTGGAATTTGGTTGCTAGGGTACTCTGTTTGGTTGCTAGGGAGTGGCTTGTCAGCTGTCAATGATGAAATTCCAAAGGCTTCTTGTCAGTATGAATTATGTAATCCAACTCCCATGCCTCTGTGACATTCAGAATGGAAGATATGCCTCTTTGGATTTTGGTTGCTAGGGTACTCTGTTTGGTTGCTATGGAGTTACTTGGCAGCTGCCAATGATGCAATTCCAAAGGCTTCTTGTCACTATGAATGATATAAACCAACTCCCATGCCTCTGTGACATTCAGAATGGAAGATATCCCTCTTTGGATTTTGGTTGCTAGGGTACTCTGTTTGGTTGCTAGGGAGTGTCTTGGCAGCTGTCAATCATGAAACTCAAAGGCTGCTTGTCAATATGAATGATATAAACCAACTCCCATGCCTCTGTGACATTCAGAATGGAAGATATCCCTCTTTGGATTTTGGTTGCTAAGGAGCTCGACAATGGTTGCTAGGGAGGGGCTTGGAAGTGTTGAGGTGATTCATGATTGGCTGTTTGCTGCCCCGAGTCAAATGAGACCACCCCCATGTTTCTATGACAATTCAGTCCGGAGATATCTCTTTGAACTCTTTCAATGGAAGTCTATGGAACTTGTTGCTAAGGGGCTCTAAATGGTTGCTATGGTTGTTTTTGGCCGCTTTTTCGCCCCTGGGGCGAACACCGTACCCCCGATCACTTATAAAAGTCATAGCACACCATTCCCGAATAATCCGCACGATTTGACGCCTCATTCGTGTGTCTGTGTCAAAAGCTGCGGGACGAGTTACGTGCCAAACTTTGTCCAGAATAATAATAAGAAGAATAATAATAAGTATGCAAGAGAACACTAATGATGCCTTGCTTTCAGCAAGCACCATTAATAAAAAAAAGAATAATAAGTATGAGCAATAACAATAGTGATGCTTTTAAAAAAGCACCACTAACTAGAATGTACATTTCCTGAAGAAAATGTGAAGTGGTGCTTGCAGTGGCAAAATTCACCACTGGGCAGATGCTAACACAATTGACATGTTGTGATACCATGATATACCACATTTTAGCATCATTTACCATGATTTACCATGTTTCTAAGATGATTTACTACGATTTACCACATTCCAGCATGATTTATTATGATTAACATGTTGTTAGAATGATGCTAGCAGGATTAGCATGTTGCTAGCATGATTAGCATGTTGGTTGGATGATGCTAGCATGATTAGCATGCTTTTAACAAGATGCTAGCATGATAAGCATTTTGCTAGCATGTTTTTAGCTAGATGCTAACATGATTAGCATGTTGCTAGCATAATGTTAGCATGATTAGCATGTTGCTAGCATTGACGCTAGCTTGATTAGCCTGTTGCTAGCATAATGCTAGCATGATTAGCACAATGCTAGCACGATTAGCATGTTGCTAGCATAATGCTAGCATGATTAGCATGTTGCTAGCATGTTTTTAGCTAGATGCTAACATGATTAGCATGTTGCTAGCATTATGCTAGCTTGATTAGCATGTTGCTAGCATAATGTTAGCATGATTAGCATGTTGCTAGCTTGATTAGCATGTTGCTAGCATTATGCTAGCATGATTAGCATGTTGCTAGCATTATGCTAGCTTGATTAGCATGTTGCTAGCATAATGCTAGCATGATTAGCATGTTTGCTAGCATGATGCTAGCTTGATTAGCATGTTTGCTAGCATGATGCTAGCATGATTAGCATGTTGATAGCATGTTTTTAGCAAGATGCTGAATGTTCTGGGTGGTTGCTAGGCAGTTGCTAGGGTGTTCTGGGTGGTTGCTAGAGTTTTTTGGTGGTTACTAGAGCATTTCTAGACGTTGCTAGGGTGTTCAGGGTGGTTGCTAAGGTATTTTTGTTAGTTGCTATGGTGTTACTAGGTGGTTGGTAGTTGTCAAATATGGTTACTATGGAGTTTTTATAGAGTTCTTAAAATCTTTAATAACGAGTGCCTTCAGTACGGCACTCGGCCTGCGGCCTCGTGCCTATGGCCGAATAGGCACAAGCATGGAGCGATATCGCAAGGCCACGAGAGTAAAATTGCTTTAAAAAATACAAAAAATGTAAAAAAAATGTTTTTTTTTGGTTTAGGGTGGTTGCTAGGGAGCTCTTAGTGATTGCTATGGTGCTAAAACTGGTTGCTAGGGTGTGGCTATGAAGATTTTAGGCCATTACTTATTGGCTGCTTGATAATATAAATCCTCTGAGGGAGAGAGAGAGGGAGAGATGCAGGGGTGACAGGCCCTTTGGCGTCTGTGTGTGTGAAAACGTCGGTTGGGATTTAAATGTTTTTAGAACTCCCCATGTTAAGTCAATGGGACTTTTTTGGCCGCTTTTTCGTCCGCTGTGCGAACATCGTACACCCGATCGCTTAGAAAAGTCATAGCACACCTCTCCTCAATGAGCCGGTCGATTTGACACCTCACTCAGGGGTCTGTGACAAACGGTGCGGGGCGAGTTACGCGCCAAACTTTGTCCAGAATAATAATAAGAACTAGAATGTACATTTCCTGAAGAAAATGTGAAGTGGTGCTTGCAGTGGCAAAATTCACCACTCGGTTGCTACGGTGTTGTACATGATTGCATACGAGCCAACAACCATGTCTGTACGATGTTGTGGAGCTGAAATATGGCTTCTATATGTTGCAATATGGTTGCTAGGTAGCTTTAAACGGTTGCTAAGGTGTGATTACACAGTTACCATGATGATATTTACAGATTGGTTTCCCAACCGAAACAAACAAGCACACCCCCATGTCTATATGATGTTCTGGTGCTGAGATATAGCTCATTCATGTGTTTGTACGGTTGCTAGGGTACTCCAAATGGTTGCTAAGGTTTGTTTATACAGTTTATGGGGTAATATTTAAAGAGTATTTGCAGGTCTGGGTCAAAAAATGCCCAACTCTGTGTTTTTACAATGTTTTGTTGCTGAGATATGGCTTGTAAATGTTGTTCAATGGTTGCTAGGGGCCTGTAACTGGTTTCTAGGGCGTGGCTATGACGTTGTTATGTCACTACTTATTGGCTGCTTGATAGGATGAATCAAAAGAGCCCAACCCCAAGGCTCTATGACCTTCTGAGCCAAAGATATGATTTTGCAAATTTTGTGCCTATGTTAAGTCTATGGGACATTTTTCGGCTAATTTTTCGCCCGCCAGACGAACATCTTACACCCGATCGCTTATAAAAGTCATAGCACACCTTTCCTCAATAAACCGGTCGATTTGACACCTCATTCAGGGGTCTGTGACAAACGGTGGGGGGCGAGTTACGCGCCAAAGTTTTGTCCAGGGGAATAGTAATCACAACACTAGAATGTACATTTCCTGAAGAAAATGTGAAGTGGTGCTTGCAGTGGCAAAACTCGCCACTCGGTTGCTTGGGTGTTGTACATGATTGCATACGAGCCAACAACCATGTCTGTACGATGTTGTGGAGCTAAAATATGGCTTCTATATGTTGCAATAGGGTTGCTAGGTGGCTCTAAACGGTTGCTAGGGTGTGAATACACAGTTACCATGGTGATATTTACAGACTGTTTTCCAACCGAAACTAATGAGCCAACCCCCATCTCTATACAATATTCTGATGCAGAGATGTAGGTCTTGTAAAATGGTTGCTAGGGTACTCTATTTGGTTGCTATGGAGTTGCTAGGCAGCTGCCAATGATGAAACTCCAAAGGCTTCTTGTCACTATGAATGATATAAACCAACTCCCATGCCTCTGTGACATACAGAATGTAAGATATCCCTCTTTGGATTTTGGTTGCTAGGGTACTCTATTTGGTTGCTAGGGAGTGGCTTGGCAGCTGCCAATCATGAATCTCCAAAGGCTGCTTGTCAGTATGAATGATATAATCCAACTCCCATGCCTCTGTGACATACAGAATGGAAGATATCCCTCTTTGAATTTTGGTTGCTAGGGTACTCTATTTGGTTGCTAGGGAGTGGCTTGGGAGCTGTCAATAATGAAACTACAAAGGCTGCTTGTCAGTATGAATGATATAAACCAACTTCCATGCCTCTGTGACATTCAGAATGGAAGATATCCCTCTTTTGATTTTGGTTGCTAGGGTACTCTGTTTGGTTGCTATGAAGTTGCTTGGCAGCTGCTAATGATGAAACTGCAAAGGCTTCTTGTCAGTATGAATGATATAAACCAACTCCCATCTCTATACGATGTTCTGATGTAGAGATATAGGTCTTGCTAAACGGTTGCTAGGGTACTCTGTTTGGTTGCTAGGGAGTGGCTTGGCAGCTGCCAATGATGAAACTGCAAAGGCTTCTTATCATTATGAATTACATAAACCAACTTCCATGCCTCTGTGGCATTCAGAATGGAAGATATCCCTCTTTGTTATTTGGTTGCTAGGGTACTCTGTTGGTTGCTAGGGAGTGGCTTGGCAGCTGCCAATCATGAAACTCCAAAGGCTGCTTGTCAGTATGAATGATATAAACCAACTCCCATCTCTATACGATGTTCTGATACAGAGATATTCGTTTTGTTAAACGGTTGCTAGGGTACTCTGTTTGGTTGCTAGGGAGTGGCTTGGCAGTTGCCAATGATGAAACTGCAAAGGCTTCTGGTCACTATGAATGATATAAACCAACTCCCATGCCTCTGTGACATTCAGAATGGAAGATATCCCTCTTTGGATTGTGGTTGCTAAGGTGCTCGACAATGGTTGCTAGGGAGGGGCTAGGAAGTGTTGAGGTGATTTATGATTGGCCGTTTGCTGCCCCGAGTCAAATGAGACCACCCCCATGTTTCTATGACAATTCAGTCCGGAGATATCTCTTTGAACTCTTTCAATGGAAGTCTATGGAACTTGTTGCTAAGGGGCTCTAAATGGTTGCTAGGGCGTGGCTTGATAGCTTCACAATGATCCTGAGAGACTGATTGGTCATCTGAGTAAAATGAGCCCTCCCCCTTGTCTCTATGACACTGTGATCCAGAGCTACGTTCAATACAAAGTCCCTATGCAATTTACCATAGTAGGAAAAGCATGTGTGTTTCACGGGACGTTCCTTCCCCATAGTAAGTCAATGGGGCAACTTTGGGCATCTCCTGCCCCCCAGGGGTGCAACTTTTACCCCATTGTGAGGTATGTTCTTACAGAGCCTGTCAGCCTCTTCAAATGTGGCAAATCACACATTTCTGCGAAATCCTCGCTCAGAGCTACATTTGGTCAAAGTTCGTCGCAATGTTAAGTCAATGGGACTTTTTTGGCCGCTTTTTCGCCCCTGGGGTGAACACCGCACCCCCGATCGCTTATAAAAGTCATAGCACACCTCTCCTTAATGAGCCGGTCGATTTGACACCTCATTCATGGCTCTGAGACAAACGGTGCGGGGCGAGTTACGCGCCAAACTTTGTCCAGAATAATAATAATAATAATAATAATAATAATAATAAGAAGAAGAATAATAAGTATGAGCAATAACAATAGTGATGCCTTGCTTTCAGCAAGCACCACTAACTAGAATGTACATTTCCTGAAGAAAATGTGAAGTGGTGCTTGCAGTGGCAAAATTCGCCACTCGGTTGCTACGGTGTTGTACATGATTGCATACGAGCCAACAACCATGTCTGTACGATGTTGTGGAGCTGAAATTTGGCTTCTATATTCAATATGGTTGCTAGGTAGCTTTAAACGGTTGCTAAGGTGTGGTTACACAGTTACCATGATGATATTTACAGACTGGTTTTTACAACCGAACAAACAAGCACACCCCCATGTCTATACGATGTTCTGGTGCTGAGATATAGCTCATTCATGTGTTTGTACGGTTGCTAGGGTACTCCAAATGGTTGCTAAGGTTTGTTTATACCGTTTATGGGGTAATATTTAAAGAGTATTTGCAGGTCTGGGTCAAAAAATGGCCAACTCTGTGTTTTTACAATGTTTTGTTGCTGAGATATGTCTTGTTAATGTTTTTCAATGGTTGCTAGGGGCCTGTAACTGTTTTCTAGGGCGTGGCTATGAAGTTGTTATGTCACTACTTATTGGCTGCTTGATAGGCTGAATCAAAAAAGCCCAACCCCAAGGCTCTATGACCTTCTGAGCCAAAGATATGATTTAGCAAATTTTGTGCCTATGTTAAGTCTATGGGACATTTTTCGGCAAATGTTTCGCCCGCCAGACGAACATTTTACACCTGATCGCTTATAAAAGTCATAGCACACCTTTCCTCAATAAACCGGTCGATTTGACACCTCATTCAGGGGGCTGTGACAAACGGTGTGGGGCGAGTTACGCGCCGAAGTTTTGTCTAGGTGAATAGTAATCACAACACTAGAATGTACATTTCCTGAAGAAAATGTGAAGTGGTGCTTGCAGTGGCAAAATTCGCCACTCGGTTGCTACGGTGTTGTACATGATTGCATACGAGCCAACAACCATGTCTGTACGATGTTGTGGAGCTGAAATTTGGCTTCTATATTCAATATGGTTGCTAGGTAGCTT
Organism: Rutilus rutilus; assembly: GCA_021464565.1. Taxonomy (NCBI): domain Eukaryota; kingdom Metazoa; phylum Chordata; class Actinopteri; order Cypriniformes; family Leuciscidae; genus Rutilus; species Rutilus rutilus. The sequence continues at coordinate 20,929,464 of JAJAQA010000021.1, read as the reverse complement.
TAAACGGTTGCTAAGGTGTGGTTACACAGTTACCATGATGATATTTACAGACTGGTTTCCCAACCGAACAAACAAGCACACCCCCATGTCTATACGATGTTCTGGTGCTGAGATATAGCTCATTCATGTGTTTGTACGGTTGCTAGGGTACTCCAAATGGTTGCTAAGGTTTGTTTATACCGTTTATGGGGTAATATTTAAAGAGTATTTGCAGGTCTGGGTCAAAAAATGGCCAACTCTGTGTTTTTACAATGTTTTGTTGCTGAGATATGTCTTGTTAATGTTTTTCAATGGTTGCTAGGGGCCTGTAACTGTTTTCTAGGGCGTGGCTATGAAGTTGTTATGTCACTACTTATTGGCTGCTTGATAGGCTGAATCAAAAGAGCCCAACCCCAAGGCTCTATGACCTTCTGAGCCAAAGATATGATTTAGCAAATTTTGTGCCTATGTTAAGTCTATGGGACATTTTTCGGCAAATGTTTCGCCCGCCAGACGAACATCTTACACCTGATCGCTTATAAAAGTCATAGCACACCTTTCCTCAATAAACCGGTCGATTTGACACCTCATTCAGGGGGCTGTGACAAACGGTGTGGGGCGAGTTACGCGCCGAAGTTTTGTCTAGGTGAATAGTAATCACAACACTAGAATGTACATTTCCTGAAGAAAATGTGAAGTGGTGCTTGCAGTGGCAAAACTCGACACTCGGTTGCTAGGGTGTTGTACATGATTGCATACGAGCCAACAACCATGTCTTTACGATGATGTGGAGCTGAAATAAGGCTTTTATATGTTGCAATATGGTTGCTAGGTGGCTGTAAACGGTTGCTAGGGTGTGAATACAAAGTTACCATGGTGAAATTTACAGACTGTTTCCCAACCGAAACAAAAGAGCCAACCCCCATCTCTTTAAGATGTTCTGATGCAGAGACATGGGTCTTGATAAACGGTTGCTAGGGTACTCTCTTTGGTTGCTAGGGAGTGACTTGGCAGGTGCCAATCATGAAACTCCAAAGGCTGCTTGTCAGTATGAATGATTTAAACCAACTCCCATGCCTCTGTGACATTCATAATGGAAGATATCCCTCTTTGGATTTTGGTTGCTAGGGTACTCTGTTTGGTTGCTAGAGAGTGGCTTGGCAGCTGCCAATCATGAAACTCCAGAGGCTGCTTGTCATTATGAATGATATAAACCAACTCCCATGCCTCTGTGACTTTCAGAATGGAAGATATCCCTCTTTGGATATTGGTTGCTAGGGTACTCTGTTTGGTTGCTATGGAGTGGCTTGGCAGCTGCCAATGATAAAAATCCAAAGGCTTCTTGTCAGTATGAATGATATAATCCAACTCCCATGCCTCTGTGACATTCAGAATGGAAGATATCCCTCCTTGAATTTTGGTTGCTAGGGTACTCTGTTTGGTTGCTATGGAGTTGCTTGACAGCTGCCACTGATGAAACTGCAAAGGCTTCTTGTCACTATGAATTATATTAACCAACTCCCATGCCTATGTGACATTCAGAATGGAAGATATCCCTCTTTGGATTTTGGTTGCTAGGGTACTCTGATTGGTTGCTAGGGAGTGGCTTCGCAGCTGCCAATCATGAAACTCCAAAGGCTTCTTGTCACTATGAATTATATAAACCAACCCCCATCTCTATACGATGCTCTGATACAGAGATACAGGTCTTGCTAAATAGTTGCTAGGGTACTCTGTTTGGTTGCTATGGAGTGGCTTGGCAGCTGCTAAAGAGGAAACTCCAAAGGCTTCTTTTCAGTATGAATGATATAAACCAACTCCCATGCCTCTGTGACATTCAGAATGGAAGATATCCGTCTTTTGATTTTGGCTGCTAGGGTAATCTGTTTGGTTGCTAGGGAGTTGCTTGACAGCTGCCAATCATGAAACTCCAGAGGCTGCTTGTCATTATGAATGATATAAAACAACTTCCATGCCTGTGTGACATTCAGAATGGAAGATATCCCTCTTTGGATTTTGGTTGCTAGGGTACTCTGGTTGCTATGGAGTTACTTGGCAGCTGCCAGTGATAAATCTGCAAAGACTTCTTGTCACTATGAATGATATAAACCAACTCCCATGCCTCTGTGACATTCAGAATGGAAGATATCCCTCTTTGGATTTTGGTTGCTAGGGTACTCTGTTTGGTTGCTAGGGAGTGTCTTGGCAGCTGTCAATCATGAAACTCAAAGGCTGCTTGTCAATATGAATGATATAAACCAACTCCCATGCCTCTGTGACATTCAGAATGGAAGATATCCCTCTTTGGATTTTGGTTGCTAAGGTGCTCGACAATTGTTGCTAGGGAGGGGTTTGGAAGTGTTGAGGTGATTCATGATTGGCTGTTTGCTGCCCTGAGTCAAATGAGACCACCCCCATGTTTCTATGACAATTCAGTCCGGAGATATCTCTTTGAACTCTTTCAATGGAAGTCTATGGAACTTGTTGCTAAGGGGCTCTAAATGGTTGCTAGGGCGTGGCTTGATAGCTTCACAATGATCCAGAGAGACTGATTGGTCATCTGAGTAAAATGAGCCCTACCCCTTGTCTCTATGACACTGTGATCCAGAGCTACGTTCAATACAAAGTCCCTATGCAATTTACCATAGTAGGAAAAGCATGTGTGTTTCACGGGACGTTCCTTCCCCATAGTAAGTCAATGGGGCAACTTTGGGCATCTCCTGCCCCCCAGGGGTGCAACTTTTACCCCATTGTGAGGTATGTTCTTACAGAGCCTATCAGCCTCTTCAAATGTGGCAAATCACACGTTTCTGCGAAATCCTTGCTCAGAGCTACGTGTGGTCAAAGTTCGTCGCAATGTTAAGTCAATGGGACTTTTTTGGCCGCTTTTTCGCCCCTGGGGCGAACACCGTACCCCCGATCACTTATAAAAGTCATAGCACACCATTCCCGAATAATCCGCACGATTTGACGCCTCATTCGTGTGTCTGTGTCAAAAGCTGCGGGACGAGTTACGCGCCAAACTTTGTCCAGAATAATAATAATAAGAACTAGAATGTACATTTCTTGAAGAAAATGTGAAGTGGTGCTTGCAGTAGCCAACAATCATGTCTGTGCGATGTTGTGGAGCTGAAATAAGGCTTCTATATGTTGCAATATGGTTGCTAGGTGGCTGTAAATGGTTGCTAGGGTGTGAATACAAAGTTACCATGGTGAAATTTACTGACTGTTTCCCAACCAAAACAAAAGAGCCAACCCCCATCTCTATATGATGTTCTGATGCAGAGACGTGGGTCTTGATAAACGGTTGCTAGGGTCCTCTGTTTGGTTGCCAGGGAGTGACTTGGCAGGTGCCAATCATGAAACTCCAAAGGCTGATTGTCAGTATAAATGATTTAAACCAACTCCCATGCCTCTGTGATATTCAGAATGTAAGATATCCCTCTTTGGAATTTGGTTGCTAGGGTACTCTGTTTGGTTGCTAGAGAGTGGCTTTGCAGCTGCCAATCATGAAACTCCAGAGGCTGCTTGTCATTATGAATGATATAAACCAGCTCCCATGCCTGTGTGACTTTCAGAATGGAAGATATCCCTCTTTGGATTTTGGTTACTAGGATACTCTGTTTGGTTGCTATGGAGTTACTTGGCAGCTGCCAATGATGAAATTCCAAAGGCTTCTTCTCAATATGAATGATATAATCCAACTCCCATGCCTCTGTGACTTTCAGAATGGAAGATATCCCTCTTTGAATTTTGGTTGCTAGGGTACTCTATTTGGTTGTTAGGTAGTGACTTGGCAGCTGCCAATCATGAAACTCCAAAGGGTGCTTGTCATTATGAATGATATAAACCAACTCCCATGCTTCTGTGACATTCAGAATGTAAGATATCCCTCTTTGGATTTTGGTTGCTAGGGTACTCTGTTTGTTTGCTATGGAGTTGCTTGACAGCTGCCACTGATGAAACTGCAAAGGCTTCTTGTCACTATGAATGATATAAACCAACTCCCATGCCTATGTGACATTCAGAATGGAAGATATCCGTCTTTGGATTTTGGTTGCTAGGGTACTCTGTTTGGTTGCTATGGAGTTGCTTGACAGCTGCCAATGATGAAACTGCAAAGGCTTCTTGTCACTATGAATGATATAAACCAACTCCCATGCCTATGTGACATTCAGAATGGAAGATATCCCTCTTTGGATTTTGGTTGCTAGGGTACTCTATTTGGTTGCTAGGGAGTGGCTTGACAGCTGCCAATCATGAAACACAAAAGGCTTCTTGCCAGTATGAATGACATAAACCAACTCCCATGCCTCTGTGACATTCAGAATGGAAGATATCCCTCTTTGAATTTTGGTTGCTAGGGTAATCTGTTTGGTTGCTATGGAGTTGCTTGACAGCTGCCATTGATGAAACTGCAAAGGCTTTTTGTTACTATGAATGATATAAACCAACTCCCATGCCTCTGTGACATTCAGACTGGAAGATATCCCTCTTTGGATTTTGGTTGCTAGGGTACTCTATTTGGTTGCTAGGGAGTGGCTTGGCAGCTGCCAATCATGAAACTCCAAAGGCTGCTTTTTCAGTATGAATGATATAAACCAACTCCCATGCCTCTGTCATATTCAGAATAGAAGATATCCCTCTAGGATTTTGGTTGCTAAGGTGCTCGACAATGGTTGCTAGGGAGGGGCTAGGAAGTGTTGAGGTGATTCATGATTGGCCATTTGATGCCCTGAGTGAAACGAGACCACCTTCGTGTTTATATGATCTACTAGAGCGTTTCTAGACGTTTCTAGGGTGTTCAGGATGGTTGCTAAGGTATTTTTGGTAGTTGCTATGGTGTTACTAGGTGGTTGGTAGTTGTCAAAGATGTGGTTACTATGGAGTTTTTATAGAGTTATTAAAATCTTTAATAACGAGTGCCTATGGCCGATTAGGCACAAGCATGGAGCGATATCGCAAGGCCACAAGTGTAATATTGCTTTAAAAAATACAAAAAAATGTAAAATTTTATTTTTTTTTGGTTTAGGGTGGTTGCTAGGGAGCTCTTAGTGGTTGCTAGGGTGCTGTAACTGGTTGCTAGGGTGTGGCTATGAAGATTTTAGGCCATTACTTATTGGCTGCTTGATAATATAAATCCTCTGAGGGAGAGAGAGAGGGAGAGACGCAGGGGTGTCAGGCCCTTTGGAGTCTGTGTGTGTGAAAACGTCGGTTTGGATTCAAATGTTTTTAGAACTCCCAATGTAAAGTCAATGGGACTTTTTGGCCGCTTTTTCGTCCGCTGTGCGAACATCATACACCCGATCGCTTAGAAAAGTCATAGCACACCTCTCCTCAATGAGCCGCTCGATTTGACACCTCACTCAGGGGTCTGAGACAAACGGTGCGGGGCGAGTTACGCGCCAAACTTTTGTCCAGAATAATAAAAAGAAGAATAATAAGTATGAGCAATAACAATAGTGATGCTTTTAAAAAAGCACCACTAATAATAATAAGTATGCAAGAGAACACTAATGATGCCTTGCTTTCTTGCGAAAGTTCGTCGAGACCAGAAAGTTTGAAGAAGTTTGAAGTTTAAATTAGTTTGAAGTAGTTTGAAGTTTAAAGTATTTTAAAGTAGTTTAAAGTATTTTGAGTGGTTGGTTAGTTGTCACAGATGGTTACTATGGAGTTTTTATAGAGTTCTTAGCATGATCTTGGCATTATTTAACACAAAGAAAGAAAGAAAGATAGGTTAGAAAGATAAAAAGGTTAGAAAGAAAGATTAGTTCGAAAGAAAGATTAGTTCGAAAGAAAGAAAGAAAGAAAGAAAGAAAGAAAGAAAGAAAGAAAGAAAGAAAGAGAAAGATTAGTTAGAAAGAATAAAGGAAAGATTAGTTAGTTAGAAAGAAAGAAAGATAGGTTAGAAAGATAAAAAGGTTAGAAAGAAAGATTAGTTAGAAAGAAAGAAAGAAAGAAAGAAAGAAAGAAAGAAAGAAAGAAAGAAAGAAAGAAAGAAAGAAAGAAAGAAAGAAAGAAAGAAAGAGTAAGAAAGAAAGAAAGAAAAGAGTAGTAGAAAGAAAGAAAGAAAGAAAGAAAGAAAGAAAGAAAGAAAGAAAGAAAGAAAGAAAGAAAGAAAGAAAGAAAAAGAAAGAAAAAGAAAGAGAAAGATTAGTTAGAAAGAATGAAGGAAAGATTAGTTAGAAAGAAAGAAAGGTAACACTTTATAATAACTGCACACTATTAATCATTAGTTAAGCATTACTAAACAGTTCATTCATCATTTATAAAGCATTACTAGAAATAATAAGCAGTTTATAAATACAGCTATAAATGCTTTATTCTTGATTTATAAGCATATCTATAATGTGTTTAATAATTGTATTTTCATACTTTATTAATGATCAATTTATCATTTCTAAATCAAGTATTGCATTATTTACAAACCGGTTACATTATTTACAAACTAGGTGTTGTCATTGATTAATAAGATCACTTAGAAAGTGTAAGTAAATGTAGTAGATTCAGGGAGTTATAAAGCATTTAGTAGTGGTCAGTTCACTATGTGTGTGAGCTCATCTAAAGTGAGGACTAGTTATGCTTTGTAAAGCATTCATAAAGGAGATTTAAAGGCTCACTGATCTTCTAAACAGAAAACGGAAACAAACACAACACAGTGATACAGAACATAGAAATATTAACAGACTTTAAATCTCCTTTATAAACGCTTTACAAAGCATAACTAGTCCTCACTTTAGATGAGCTCACAAACATAGTTAACTGACCACTACTAAATGCTTTATAACTACCTGAATTAACCCTGAATTACAGTAGAAATACATGTTAATACAGCATTTATTAACACACTAAGTAACTATTACTATATGTCTGAATAATAATATGTATTTAAACAGTCTATTAATCATTTACTCACACTTTCTAAGTGATCTTATGAACCACTGACAACTCCTAAATAACTGGTGTGTAAATAATGCAATGCTTAATTTAGAAATCAGAATCAGAATCAGAATCAGAATTCATTTATTCGCCCTGAATGTTTATACAGACAAGGAATTTACTTTGACAGGAGGGTGCATACATATAACATACAACATATACCATATAGTATAAAATATAGGAGCACAAAAGAGCACCAAGAAATACCTTTTAAGGCATCGATGCAAATATGCAGTGCAAACTGTAGCATTGAGTCAAAAAGTTTATACTTTAAGTCAGTGCAACATTTAAGGTCAGTGTCAATGCAGTGTCAGGCAATCCGTGCCTTATTGAAAAGGCCAGTGGCAGAAGGGAAAAAACTGTTCTTATGACGTGAGGTGCTTGTCCTAACGGCCCTCAACCTTCTGCCAGAGGGGAGTAGCTGGAATAGGGAATTTCCAGGGTGGGAGGGATCAGCCACAATCTTTTTCATACGCCTCAGCACCCTAGAGGAGTACAAGTCCCCAAGGGAGGGCAGATTGCAACCAATCACCCTCTCCGCAGAGCGGATGATACGCTGCAGCCTGCTCTTATCCTTGGCCGTGCAAGCAGCATACCAGATGGTGATGGAGGAAGTGAGAATGGACTCAATGATGGCTGTATAAAAGTGCACCATCACTGTCTTCGTGAGGTTGAATTTCTTCAGTTGTCGGAGAAAATACATACGCTGGAGGGCTTTCTTGGCTAGTATGCTGGTGTTCAGCTCCCACTTAAGGTTCTGGGACAGGGTAGTACCCAGGAAGCAAAAGGACTCCACAGTGGTTACTTGGGAGCCGCTCAAATTGATGGGAGTAAGTGGGGGTGTGTTCCTTCTGAAATCCACAACCATCTCCACTGTCTTTAGAGCATTTAGCTCCAAGTTGTTCTGGCTACACCAGGATACCATGTTGTCAACTTCCCACCTATAGTCAGTCTCATCCCCGTTGGAGATGAGCCCAAGGATGGTGGTATCATCCGCAAACTTCAAGACTTTGACGGACGGGTGACTGGAGGTGCAGCTGTTGGTGTATAGGGAGAAAAGCATAGGAGAGAGAACACAGCCCTGTGGAGAGCCGGTGCTGATGGTACGTATGTCCGACACATGTGACCCCAGCTTAACACACTGCTTTCTGTCAGAAAGAAAATCTGTAATCCACCTACAGGTGGAAACCGGTACATTAAGCTGTAAAAGTTTATCCTGAAGCAGGGCAGGGATGATGTTATTAAAAGCAGAGCTGAAGTCTACGAACAAGATCCTTGTATAAGTAGCCGAAGAGTCCAGGTGCTGGAGGGTGAAATGTAGAGCCATGTTAACTACGTCTTCCACAGACCTGTTTGCTCTGTAGGCAAACTGCAAAGGATCTAAGAGAGGGTCAGTGATTGATTTAAGGTGGGCTAGCACCAGACGCTCGAAAGACTTCATTACCACAGAGGTCAGTGCGACGGGTCTGTAGTCGTTGTGTGCTGTAGGCCTTGGCTTTTTGGGCACAGGGATGATGATGGAAGACTTGAGACAGACTGGTACATGGCATGTTTCCAGGGAGGTGTTAAAGATGGTGGTGAATACAGGAGACAGCTGGTCCGCACAGTACTTAAGAGTAGCTGGAGAAATGGAGTCAGGCCCAGCTGATTTCCGTGGGTTCTGCCTCTTAAATCTGATCTTATGAACCACTGACAACTCCTAAATAACTGGTGTGTAAATAATGCAATGCTTAATTTAGAAATGATAAAATGATCATTAATAAAGTATGAAAATACAATTATTAAACACATTATAGATATGCTTTTAAATCAAGAATAAAGCATTTATAACTGTTTTTATAAACGGCTTATTAATGTCTATTAATGCTTAATAAATGATAAATTAACTGTTTACTAATGCTTAACTAATGATTAATAGCGTTCAGTTATTACAAAGTGTTACCGAAAGAAAGAAAGAAAGATAGGTTAGAAAGATAAAAAGGTTAGAAAGAAAGAAAGAAAGAAAGAAAGAAAGAAAGAAAGAAAGAAAGAAAGAAAGAAAGAAAGAAAGAAAGAAAGAAAGAGAAAGATGGATTAGTTAGAAAGAAAGATAGATTAATTAGAAAGAAATAAAGATGGATAAGTTAGAAAGAAAGAAAGAGAAAGAAAAAGAGTAGTAAGAAAGAAAGAAAGAAAGATCAGTTAGAAAAGAATGAAGGAAAGATTAGTTAGAAAGAAAGAAAGAAAGAAAGATAGGTTAGAAAGATAAAAAGGTTAGAAAGAAAGAAAGAAAGAAAGAAAGAAAGAAAGAAAGAAAGAAAGAAAGAAAGAAAGAAAGAAAGAGAAAGATGGATTAGTTAGAAAGAAAGATAGATTAATTAGAAAGAAATAAAGATGGATAAGTTAGAAAGAAAGAAAGAGAAAGAAAAAGAGTAGTAAGAAAGAAAGAAAGAAAGATCAGTTAGAAAAGAATGAAGGAAAGATTAGTTAGAAAGAAAGAAAGAAAGAAAGATAGGTTAGAAAGATATAAAGGTTAGAAAGAAAGATTAGTTAGAAAGAAAGAAAGAAAGAAAGAAAGAAAGTAGTTAGAAAGAAAGAAAGAAAGAAAGAAAGAAAGAAAGAAAGAAAGAAAGAAAGAAAGAAAGAAAGAAAGAAAGATAGATTAGTTAGAAAGAATGAAGGAAATATTAGTTAGTTAGAAAGTTAGAAAGAAAGAAAGAAAGAAAGAAAGAAAGAAAGAAAGAAAGAAAGAAAGAAAGAAAGATGGATTAGTTAGAGAGAAAGATAGATTAATTAGAGAGAAAGAAAGATGAATAAGTTAGAAAGAAAGATAGATAGATTAGAAAGAAAGAAAGAAAGAAAGAAAGAAAGAAAGAAAGAAAGAAAGAAAGAAAGAAAGAAAGAAAGAAAGAAAGAAAGAAAGATGGATTAGTTAGAAAGAAAGATAGATTAATTAGAAAGAAAGATGGATAAGTTAGAAAGAAAGATAGATTAGTTAAAAAGAGATAGATAGATAGTTTAAAGTTTAAAGTAGTTTGAAGTAGATAGATGGATGAGTTTATTTGTTTAAATGAGTCTCAATGGCTCATATAGTATATAGAACGGCAGTTTGGTTTAGTCTTCAAGGTGTTTAGATTAAAATTTTTGTCGGTTTGAATTTTTTAGAACTCCCCAATGTAAGTCAATGGGAGTTCTTGAATGAGTTTTTTCGAGTTTTGATCGTCATTTTTAGGAAAACCGTAAGTCCGATCAGTCTGAAAATAGATAGCACACTTAGTCAGAAAAGTTTGAGTGTCTGAGCCGAGTTTGGAGTATGTAGAGTTAAAGCTCTAGGAGGAGTTACATATAGAAATTTTTAGTCTCAGAAGAATAATAATAACTAGATGCGAAAGTTCGTCGAGACAAACTTTAAGTTGGCTTGAGAAAGTTTGGACCGGAACGTTTTTTGCTAGGCGGTTGTTAGGATGTTATGGGTGGTCGCTATGGTGTTGCTAGGCGGTTGCTAAGGTATTCTGGGTGGTTGCTAGGCGGTTGCTAGGCGGTTGCTAGGGTATTTTGGGTGGTTGCTAGGGTGTTTTGGGTGGTTGCTAGGGTGTTTTGGGTGGTTGATATGGTGTTACTAGGTGGTTGGTAGTTGTCACAGATGGTTACTATGGAGTTTTTATAGAGTTCTTAGCATGATCTTGGCATGATTTAACACTTAACTAATCGCTATTAGCATGTAGCTATTCACTGCTAGCATGTGTAGCATGTTGGAAGTGCTGTTTGCTAGCATGAGTCAAAAGAGCCAAACCTCATCTCTATACGATGTTCTGATACAGAGATATAGGTCTTGCAAAACGGTTGCTAGGGTACTCAAGTTTGGTTGCTATGGAGTTGCTTGGGAGCTGGGAGTTTTAAACTTAAGAAGTTTAAATTGGTTTAAAGTTTAAAGTAGATTGAAGTTTATGACAGAGAGATAGATAGATAGATAAATAAGTTAGATACACACACACACACACACACACACACACACACACACACTCACACAGACTACCTCGCTCACACACTCACTCAGACACACACACTCAGAGTTTATGAGTTTAGAGTTTATAAGTGTATAAACTGATGAGTTTATAAGTGTATGAGTTTTTGAGTTTAGAGTTTATAAGTTTAAATGAGTTTAGAGTTCAGAGTTTATTAATTTATGAGTTTAAGAGTTCATAAGTCTATGAATTCATGAGTTTATTAGTTAATTAGTTATTAAATTTAAGTTAATTAGTTTATAAATGTATGAGATTAGAGTTTATTAGTTTAAATGAGTTTCATTGGCTAATATATATAGAACGACAGTTTGGTTTAGTCTTCAAGGTGTTTAGATTTGAATTTTTGTCGGTTGGTGAGTTTGAATCTGGATTTGAATTTTTTAGAACTCCCCATTGTAAGTCAATGGGAGTTTTTCCGAGTTTTGATCGTCATTTGTAGGAAAACCGTAAGTCCGATCAGTCTGAAAAGATATAGCACACTTGGTCAGATCAGTTTGAGTGTCTGAGCCGAGTTTGGAGTATGTAGAGTTAAAGCTCTAGGACGAGTTTGATATAGAAATTTTAGTCTCGGAATAATAATAATAACTAGATGCGTCGAGACAAACTTTAAGTTGGCTTGAGAAAGTTTGGACCAGAACGTTTTTTTGCTAGGCGGTTGCTAGGATGTTATGGGTGGTCGCTATGGTGTTGCTAGGCGGTTGCTAGGGTATTTTGGGTGGTTGCTAGGCGGTTGCTAGGGTATTCTGGGTGGTTGCTAGGGTGTGTTGGGTGGTTGCTAGGCGGTTGCTAGGGTCTTTTGGGTGGTTGCTAGGGTTTTTGGGTGGTTGCTAGGGTGTTTTGGGTGGTTGCTAGGGTGTTTTGGGTGGTTGCTCGGCGGTTGCTAGGATATTTTGGGTGGTTGCTAGGGTCTTTTGGGTGGTTGCTAGGCGGTTGCTAGGGTCTTTTGGGTGGTTGCTAGGGTCTTTTGGGTGGTTGCTAGGCGGTTGCTAGGGTATTTTGGGTGGTTGCTAGGGTGTTTTGGGTGGTTGCTAGGCGGTTGCTAGGATATTTTGAGTGGTTGCTAGGGTGTTTTGGGTGGTTGCTAGGCGGTTGCTAGGGTATTTTGGGTGGTTGCTAGGGTGTTTTGGGTGGTTACTAGGCGGTTGCTAGGGTATTCTGGGTGGTTGCTAGGGTGTTTTGGGTGGTTGCTAGGCAGTTGCTAGGGTATTCTGGGTGGTTGCTAGGGTGTTTTGGGTGGTTGCTAGGCGGTTGCTAGGGTATTCTGGGTGGTTGCTAGGGTATTGCTAGGGTGTTCTGGGTGGTTGCTAGGGTGTTTTGGGTGGTTGCTAGGCGGTTGCTAGGATGTTTTGGGTGGTTGCTAGGGTCTTCTGGGTGGTTGCTAGGCGGTTGCTAGGGTGTTTTGGGTGATTGCTAGGCTGTTCTGGGTGGTTGATAGGCGGTTGCTAGGGTGTTATGGGTGGTTGCTATGGTGTTGCTAGGCGGTTGCTAAGGTATTCAGGGCGGTTGATATGGTGTTAATAGGTGGCTGGTAGTTGTCACAGATGGTTACTATGGAGTTTTTATAGAGTTCTTAGCATGATCTTGGCATGATTTAACACTTAACTAATCACTATTAGCATGTAGCTATTTACTGCTAGCATGTGTAGTATGTTGGAAGTGCTGTTTGCTAGCATGAGTCAAAAGAGCCAAACCTCATCTCTATACGATGTTCTGATACAGAGATATAGGTCTTACAAAACGGTTGCTAGGGTACTCGAGTTTGGTTGCTATGGAGTTGCTTGGGAGCTGGAAGATTTAAACTTAAGAAAGTTTATAGTGGTTTGAAGTTTACAGTAGTTTACAGTAGTTTGAAGTTTGACAGATAGATAAATAAGTTAGATAGACACACACACACACACACACACACACACACAAACACACACACACACACACACACACACACACACACACTAACTCGCTCACACACTCACTCATAAACTCAGTGTGTGTGTCTGAGTTTAGAGTTTATAAGTGTATAAATTGATGAGTTTATAAGTGTATGAGTTCTTGAGTTTTGAGTTTATAAGTTTAAATCAGTTTAGAGTTTATAAGTTTAAATGAGATTAAGAGTTCAGAGTTTATTAATTTATGAGTTTAAGAGTTCATAAGTTTATGAATTCATGAGTTTATAAGTTAATTAGTTTATAAGTGTTTATAGTTTAGAGTTTATTAGTTTAAATGAGTCTCAATGGCTCATATAGTATATAGAACGGCAGTTTGGTTTAGTCTTCAAGGTGTTTAGATTTAAATTTTTGTCGGTTTGAATTTTTTAGAACTCCCCAATGTAAGTCAATGGAGTTTTTGAATGAGTTTTTTCGAGTTTTGATCATCATTTTTAGGAAAACCGTAAGTCCGATCAGTCTGAAAAGATAGAGCACACCGAGTCAGATCAGTCTGAGTGTCTGTGCCGAGTTTGGAGTATGTAGAGTTAAAGCTCTAGGAGGAGATACATATAGTTTTTTTTCCGGTCAGAAGAAGAATAATAATAAGTTTAAATAGGATTTCAATATGTTGGCTCTCTCAAGCCAACTTAATAATAATAATAAGTTTAAATAGGATTTCAATATGTTTGCTCTCTCAAGCCAACTTAACTAGATGCGAAAGTTCGTCGAGACAAACTTTAAGTTGGCTTGAGAAAGTTTGGACCGGAAAGTTTTTTGCTAGGCGGTTGTTAGGATGTTATGGGTGGTCGCTATGGTGTTGCTAGGCGGTTGCTAAGGTATTCTGGGTGGTTGCTAGGCGGTTGCTAGGGTATTTTGGGTGGTTGCTAGGGTGTTTTGGGTGGTTGCTAGGCGGTTGCTAGGGTCTTTTGTGTGGTTGCTAGGCGGTTGCTAGGTGGTTGCTAGGGTGTTCTGGGTGGTTGCTAGGATATTTTGGGTGGTTGCTAGGGTCTTTTGGGTGGTTGCTAGGCGGTTGCTAGGGTGTTTTGGGTGGTTGCTAGGCGGTTGCTAGGGTATTTTGGGTGGTTACTAGGGTGTTGCTAGGCGGTTGCTAAGGTATTTTGGGTGGTTGCTAGGGTGTTCTGGGTGGTTGCTAGGCAGTTGCTAGGGTGTTCTGGGTGGTTGCTATGGTGTTGCTAGGCGTTGCTAAGGTATTCTGGGTGGTTGCTAGGGTATTCTGGGTGGTTGCTAGGGTCTTTTGGGTGGTTGCTAGGCGGTTGCTAGGGTGTTTTGGGTGGTTGCTAGGCGGTTGCTAGGGTCTTTTGGGTGGTTGCTAGGCAGTTGCTAGGGTGTTCTGGGTGGTTGCTAGGCGGTTGCTAGGGTCTTTTGGGTGGTTGCTAGGCGGTTGCTAGGGTGTTCTGGGTGGTTGCTAGGCTGTTTTGGGTGGTTGCTAGGATATTCTGGGTGGTTGCTAGGCGGTTGCTAGGATATTTCTGGTGGTTGCTAGGGTCTTTTGGGTGGTTGCTAGGCGGTTGCTAGGATATTTTTGGTGGTTGCTAGGCGGTTGCTAGGGTCTTTTGGGTGGTTGCTAGGGTCTTTTGGGTGGTTGCTAGGCGGTTGCTAGGGTGTTTTGGGTGGTTGCTAGGCGGTTGCTAGGGTTTCTGGGTGGTTGCTAGGGTGTTTTGGGTGGTTGCTAGGGTGTTTTGGGTGGTTGCTAGGCGGTTGCTAGGGTATTCTGGGTGGTTGCTAGGGTATTGCTAGGGTGTTCTGGGTGGTTGCTAGGGTGTTTTGGGTGGTTGCTAGGCGGTTGCTAGGATGTTTTGGGTGGTTGCTAGGGTCTTCTGGGTGGTTGCTAGGCGGTTGCTAGGGTGTTTTGGGTGATTGCTAGGCTGTTCTGGGTGGTTGATAGGCGGTTGCTAGGGTGTTATGGGTGGTTGCTATGGTGTTGCTAGGCGGTTGCTAAGGTATTCAGGGCGGTTGATATGGTGTTAATAGGTGGCTGGTAGTTGTCACAGATGGTTACTATGGAGTTTTTATAGAGTTCTTAGCATGATCTTGGCATGATTTAACACTTAACTAATCACTGTTAGCATGTAGCTATTTACTGCTAGCATGTGTAGTATGTTGGAAGTGCTGTTTGCTAGCATGAGTCAAAAGAGCCAAACCTCATCTCTATACGATGTTCTGATACAGAGATATAGGTCTTACAAAACGGTTGCTAGGGTACTCGAGTTTGCTTGCTATGGAGTTGCTTGGGAGCTGGAAGATTTAAACTTAAGAAAGTTTATAGTGGTTTGAAGTTTACAGTAGTTTACAGTAGTTTGAAGTTTGACAGATAGATAAATAAGTTAGATA